>PVHY01001223.1:10088-169425 GCA_004024945.1 Uropsilus gracilis
ATTGTTCCTTAAAAATTTCATAGTGTACTGTTTATAAAAATGTCCCTGTACACTGAGGCCATCATTCCCTCTTAGCTAATGAGAAATAGTAGAACAAGCCATACTAACTGCTCATTGTCAGTGAGTAGTGTATATTTTCATCTAGTGAGTGTTCTATGACCTGTTAAAGAGTATTTTGTGAAATATATGTTATTTGTTTTCTGGACTGCTTTTCTGTCTTTTTTTGCATTACTAATGCTTTAATATTCATAACAATGCTTCTGAATAACACAAAATGCACATTAACAGAAGAATGAATGAATTACAGTGTTTATACAATCGACCATTATATAGCAGTGAAAATCAACAACATTCTCTTGCAACAACAGGAATTATTGTTGTGTTTACCATTTTCAATTTATTGATGGTTTTTTTAAAGATTTTTTTCTTAATGATATTTAAAATTTTTATATCAAAGCACATTCATTTATCTAGAGTATATATCTTATTTAGATTTAATGAATATGACAATTTTAAAGATAATTACTGTGTTGCAGAATTTTTCTCAATCTCTTCCAGGTATAATTTACCAGTTGTTTACAAATGTTTACATAATATAGTTTTGGGAGTAGAATGTCATACCTTCATATGTGCCTCACTCACTATATACTAAAGTCCCAGTGCCCTAACATCTACCTTCCTCTGTTCTCTCTTCTCTTTCCATAGTCCCCTCTGTGCATCTGTTTTCTTTGGTTTTTATTCTGAAACTGAATGATGAAACAATCTAGCAATAGTCTTTTACTTTCTGATTCATTCACTAGGCATAATCACTTCAAGACCCATTTTCTTTTCCCCAGAAAGCACTATTTAATCTTTTTTAATAGTTGAGTAGTACTTCATTAAGTATATATTCCACGATTTCTGTTATCTTGTTGTCTGTTGATGGGCATTTGGGTTTCTTTTATGATTTGGCTATTGTGAATTAATGCTGCTGTGACCATAAGAGAGCATAAATACTTTGTTTTAATGTTTTATATTCTTTGGGTAATTTCCTAGTAGGGTATTACTGAATCAAATGGTATTTCCTTTTTTTTTTTTTTTTTGAGTAATCTCTTATGCCATGTTCCATAAAGGATACATCAAATCAAATGCCTACTAATGATGGATGAGTGTTCCTTTTTCTACACATCCTTTCCAACATTTTTTTTTCTTTGTCTTTTTCATATAGGCTGTTCTCACAGGGCTGAGGTAATATGTTTTTGTGGTTCTTTTATGTGATGTTGAGTATATTTTCATGTGCCTATAGTTCCACCTCACTATTTTCTTTGGAGAAGTGTACAGTTAGGTATTTTGTCCAATTTTGCATTGGGTTACTTTTTGTTCTTGACAAGCTATCCGAGTTCTTAATATATTTTGGAAATTCATCCCTAGTCAGACATCTGATGTATGAGAGTATATTCTCAGTCTTTTTAGGTCACCTTGGTGTTTTTTGTGGTGGTTTATATCATTGTACAAAAGCTTTTTAGCTTGACATTTTCGCATTTGTTTATTAACTTTTATTTTCTTTGCCATTGAGGTATCTCCAAATATATTTCTATTGTTCATGTCCAAGAATGTGTCACCTATGTTTTCTTTTATATATTTTGATGTTTTTACATCCTACATCTGAATCTTTAATCCTTTTGAGTTAATTTTTGTGTATTGAGTTAAAATAATGATCTCATTCTTTTTTCGCGTGTGATTATCCAATTTCCCAACACCTTTTATCAAATAGGCTTTTCTTTTGTCATTGTATAGTCAAGGTTCCTTTGTCAAAGGTTAACTGTCATCTCTGTGTGGGTTTATTCCTGGGCTCTCTATTCTATTGGTCTGTGTTTTGCTTTTGTTCAATACCCTGCTGATTTTATTACTATCACTGTGTAGTATAGTTTGCAGTCAGGAAGCATTAAAAAAAAAAAAAAGGAAGCATTAAAAATTACTCCATTTTTCTTCTTTCATTTTAGGATTGCTTTGGCTATTTGGGGGTCTTTTGTGATTCCATACAAATTTTATAATTCCTCTATTTCCTTAAAAATGTGATTGTGATATATAATGCATTAAATCTGTAAATTGTTTCAGGTAATATGACCATTTTTACGATTTATTCTTCTAATCCATGGACCCGGGGTAGCTATTCATTTCTTTGTCTTTTATTTCCTTTGACAGTGTCTTATAGTTTCCATTATATAGGTCTGTCACCTCCTTTGTTAAATTTATTCCCAGATATTTCATCCTTTTTGTGTGATTTTAAATAGGATTGTTTTCTTAACTTCTTTTTCTTCTAATTCTGTTTACTTATAGAAACACAGCAGATTTGTGTGTGTGTGTGTATTGATTTTATATCCTACCAGTTTACTTGTGTTCATTCTCATAGTTTTTTTTTTTTTTTTTTTTTTTTTTTTTTTTTTTTTTTTTTTTTTTTTTTTTTTTTTTTTTTTTTTTTTTTTTTTTTTTTTTTTTTTTTTTTTTTTTTTTTTTTTTTTTTTTTTTTTTTTTTTTTTTTTTTTTTTTTTTTTTTTTTTTTTTTTTTTTTGGTAACATCTTTCAGCTTTTCTAGGTATATTATGTTATCTGTGAATAATGATAGTTCATTTTATTTACAGTTTGTATTCCTTTTATGTGTTTTTCTTGTTTGAATGTGCTGGCTAGGACTTGAGTACCGTGTTGAACAGTAGTGGTGAAAATGAATGTACTTTATGTGTTCCCGATCTTAGGGAAAATGCTTTTTCACCATTGAGTATGATGTTTACTATGAGTTTGTCATATATGACATTCATTATTCTACTGAACTAATTTCCTGATACTCCAATTTTATTTTTTGATCATAAGTAGATGCTAAATCTTGTTAAATTCTTTTCTTTAAAATTTTAACTGAGATGATCATGTAATTGCTGTCTTCCATTTTGTTGATGTGATGAAGAATATTGATCGATTTCTATGTGATAAAACATACTTGCATTCCTGAACTAAGTCATGTTTAGTCACAATATTTGATTCTCTTATTCTATTACTGGGGTCAGTTTTCCAGGATTTTATTAGAAGTTTTACATCTATGTTCATCATAGATAATTGTTTATAATTTTCTTTTTTTGTGCTACAATATTGGTTTTGAGATCAAGGTAATGTTGGCCTTATGAAATGTGTCTGGGAGCTTTCCTTTTGGATTTTTGAAGCTTGAAAAAGATATTTCAAAGGGACTTAATACTTTCTAAAGAGGAAAGATCTTCTTTAGATGGTTAACAGTTGACTAGTGAAACCATCTGGTCCTGGGCTTTGGTTAATCAGGAAGACATCATTTTTCTTCAGATTTTTGTGCTTGTAATTGTTCTGCTAGAATGTATTTAATCAGTTAATCTTGGTTATATGAGTCTAAAATCTGTTCATTTCTCCTAGGTTGTCCAATTTGTTCATGTATACATTGTTATGATCCTTTGTATTTCTGTATTATCTGTTAAAATTTTGTCTCTTCCACTTTCTGCCATTTTTCTTGAGGTGCAAGCTTGTCCTCCTTCACTAATAGTAAGCACACAAGTAGTATACACACATATACACATAGGAACAAAGGGATGCAAGTAAAGACTATGAATCTGGTTATTAACAGGTAAATTTTACAGAAATTGGTGACTCCTTAAAAACAGTCAAGGAAAATGATTATAAGACTTTATTACTGAATAACCACCAAGTTGTGTTTCTAAAACATACACAAATTTACAGATTGTCAGTTCTCATTAGCTATCTGAATTTCCATGAGCATGTTATAACCATGTGGTGAGGGAAAAGACTGAGAACTTCTGGTATCTGGGTCCTAACATTCACATCTGTATTTGTAAACTAGACCATATGCTTGAATGCAAACCTATATTTAAAAAATGTGCATTTGTTTAATTAGATGAAACAAACCTAAATTTTAATTACTTTGTTTTTTATTATAGGTTCAAGGACAAGTTCATCCTACTCTTGAATCTAGTGATGATGCTCTTCAGTATGTTGAAGAATTAATTTTACAGTTATTAAATATGTTATGCCAAGCTCAGCCCCGGAGTGTTTCAGATGTAGAGGTATGATAAAATTTGCCATAAAACTTTACATACATCTAATATTTGTGTTTATTGTAGTTTTAGTTAAGAGAGGAAAAGTCTGCTCTTTAATTCATATATATGTAGTATTTAAAAATGACTGCCATTGTGTTGGTGTGTGATATTTCATGCGTATCTTAGCTGTGAAACTATTCTATGTTTTGATTTTAATCTAAATTAACTTTTATTGTCCTCTAACTCTAAACACTATTTTTTGACCCTAGAATGACTATCTGTGCATATATATGTATGTATACACACACACATTTATAACTGTAAGAGTAAAATAAAATATATATAAGTATTTGTTTCTTTAAAGCCAAATCTTGTTTCCAAAAACATTTCAGGTAATCGTTCTGACTTTTCAGTTAATATACTTTAGATAGTAAGCAAATCCTTTCTCACCAATTGGAAGGGAGGGAAACATCTAAAAATCTAAGAAGGGAATTCTGTAGTCTGTTACAAAGATGACATGGCCCTTGTCTTTTGTGGGTTATGGTTTAGTAAGGAAACAGGTATATGGGCAATAATACATGATGTTATACTAACAAGTGAAGGTTATATAACCATATAAGGATCAAAGTTACAAAGCTTGGAGTTTAGGAATTATGGAGTTACATAACTTGTCAGAAAAGTGGCATCTAACTTATATTCTGAAAGAACCAAAAAATTGAGAGTAGTAGTAAAAATTTTGAAATAACAAATATAGAAAATAGATTAGAGCTGGAGAATGCTTATAATAAGAGTTCTCTGGCAATGATTAAGGATAATTTCACTTCAGTAACTTGTGTAAATTAGCAGTACAAACCTTTGGTTCCTGTGACATTTCTTCTGTACCACTGTAGTATGGGCACAAAAAAGATATTTGACCTAAATGATATTTCACTGTGGATATATAGTAGCAGAATAGTAGGACAAGAATTATAGAAATTCACTACTACCCTCTTCACTACTGAGTCACCAACAGCTAGAACAATTTTCTGGCACTGAGCTTTTAAGAGATATATGCTGAATGAATAAATGTGAAATCTGAAGCACCAGTAGGGTAAGTAGGATGTCCAAGGTCATAACTAGGAGGTATTGAAGCCAGGACTAACCCAGAAAGTCTAATAAGCTCTTAGGGTGTGCATTCCACTAAACCATCCTGACAGGTAAGAGCAGGCAGGTAAATTTGAAAAATATGGAGGGAACATGGCATTGGATTTCCCAATAAGGTCAGAGAACTGATAACGTTAGAATACCCAGGTAAGAAATAAGAGCAGATTGGGATTAGAGACAAAATTGTTGAAATTTAAGATTTTTGTACTAACATAGTTACAAAGTAGAATGTGGTGGCTAGACTAGAGGTAAAGGTCCCTAACATGAGGTGTTCAAGGAATTAAGAGATCGGGGTATTTTATGTGTTCTTAATATAGACAATAAATTCACACAGAATGGTGGCAGAACTTAAATGAAAGTGGAAGAATATTGATTAGTGAAAAGATGGGTAAATCTGCCTTCTTGTGGGTTATGGGCAAGTACAAATCCTATTCTAGATCCTTCATGGGATATCCACATTTCAGTTGAGGCAAAGAGGAATATTGATTTACAGTAAAAAGAATTGTGTACTATGGAACAATTCAGTTTTTTTAAAAACAATTCAAAGCAGATTTCATACATTCCCCTCTCCCCCCCATTTCCCAATTAAAATACAAATCCTGATTTTTATTTGTAATTTCCATTAAGTTCTGGTGGGAGTAGATCTTCACAGAGCAGATCTTCAATGGAACTGGTTACCTGATTCTCTTCATTAACAAGTCCAGTTACTCTTTTGGATTGTATTTAGGTTCTCCTATAATGTTTATAAAATATAGCCTCTAACCCTGTCCATGCTTAATTTATAGAGTGGGTTTACATATATCTCTGTTTGCTTATATCCTGATGTTAGTACATGCTAAACATTGACTAGTTTGATGCTGTTATGAAGGTCATATTCAGTTATTTCCAGATAGTGGTATATTATACTTACATTTATCTTATTTCTTTTTAATTAATAGAAGAACTAGTAAATAGTTTTTCTGTATTGAAGATCTCCATGAATTTTCAAAAAATTATCAGTGAACTGTCAGTCTTCCATTTGCACAGACCTAGTTATGTAGGAACTCAAAATTCTAAATAATAAAAGATACCTTTCTCAGCTTTTTAATTCTTACTAGGAAGAGAACTTCTGTGATATCGAAGAGTTTTGCTCTCTACCCTGTCTTGGTATTTTTAAGCATCTAATATGTGCCTTAAATAGGTTATAGCCATGTGCTATTTCAATGAGTTGACTTTGGGGGTGGGAATAGACTTTTAGAAACAGAATATATGATGTTACATAATAAAAATAGTAGACTTTGTAATTTCAAATTACAGTTATATACATACTTAGGACCTTACAACAACCCTGTGGGGTTAATATTCTACTTACTTATAAATAAAATAGGGTAAGTATTCTAATATTTGTAATTATTAGTAGAATATTATCATTCTATTTACTATTTTATAGTTAGAAATTAGCCTTCAAAATAGTAGAATTGATAGAACAGGTGGAAACTGTATTCTTTAACAATCAGTTGTTAAATATCCTTGTTCCTATATGATTCCTGGAAGAAAATTTAGTTAAGAATATAGAGATACAAAGCCGGGCATGGTGGCGTACACCTGTAATCCAACTGCTGGGAGGCAAGAGGCCTGGAATTGTTTGAGTTCATGGTTTGAGACTACTCTGGCAACATAGTGGCAGCCTGGTCTCAAAAAAGCAGCTAGTGTAGTGGTAGGCACCTGTAATCCCAGCTACCTGGGAGGCTGAAGCTGGGGATCACTTGATTCCTCAGGATCGGGACTACCCCAGACAGCATAGTGAGACCTAGTCTCAAAAAAAAAAAAAAAAAAAAGAAAGAAAGAGAAAAATATAGAGATACAGAGATGAATATAATGCTGTAGTAGAATATCATCAGGAAATAATTTTCTACTCACCCACTAGGTTTCTTGGATACATCTCACTGATACACTTATATTATTAATTAATTTAATTTATTTAACATACGGAGCTTCCTTTTAAAAAATAAGGATCATAAATTTAACACGGTCTTAAAGGTCATTTGAAGTAAGAGATAATTGATCAAAAATTTTTTTCCATTGATTTGAGGACCACATAAAATATACTTTAAAATTAGATCAGTTTGTTAATGGAGTATATACATTTCTAACCTTTCTTAAGACACATTTTGATTACCTTGAACCAGAAGCATAATTCAAGGTATGATGACAATTCTTGCTTAAATTAGCCTCTAAGGGATTTGTTTTAAAATGAAAAACTAAGAATAATTACAAGTTTCCCTGTACCTTTAGGAAAATATATACTTCAGAAGTACGTAAAAATTAATAAATCACATGCATATTAATCTTGCATATACTATCATAGCCCAAATAATGTTTGTTTTTTCATTGATGTTACTAATATATGCCACTAATACTTGAGTATCATTTGTTAACCAGTTTTCCAAAGGAATAGGATATGTGTACATATACCATATATATATATCTTTATAAATTTTCTGGGAATATGGAGGAGTGGTGCTTATCATTTGACTCTGTCTTTTCAAAATAATTTAAGTTTTAAAGCGTAGTATATAAAAATAACTTCAGATCTCATTTGTTCACCCTTGACTTATTTTCTCCATTTAATCTTTTTCAAAAAATACTAGCAAAAACTGCTAGTATTTTTTTTTCTTTCATATATTCCTGATATAGTCTTCATTTAATTTCTTATGTCTTGTCCTTTCATAAACATGTTTAATTTGTTTTTCTGTGATTAGTAATGTCTTTCTATTTGCCCTTCTGCCTATCTCTCCTGTATTTAATCAATTTTATTTCTTAAAATGCATTTAACTCAGGCTGTCTGAATTCCTTTATCTTATATTCTTCTTCTTTTAATGTTGTAAAAAAAATAGCTTCCATTAACATTTAGATTCCTAGTAATTTCTTTGTATTTCGTACCATTTATGAGTAAAAAATTGTAAACATTCTAAACTTTCATTATTGTTAATAGGACTTCAGAGTACTTGTGGGTGTAAATATTTGCTCTGAGTGCATGTGTTTAAGTTTTCTTGGGTTCTAAAATATATGTATTAAAATTCATTTTAAAGATTATTTAGACCTTTTTGTAAAGAAAAAAAAAAAAAAAAAAAAACACGATTCTCCTAATAAGAGACAGGTGAATCTTAAACCTTGCTTTATATCTCACTACTTTTTCCTTAGGCCTCTATATAGTAACATAAAATTTCTCATTTCAAACAAAATTCTTAATCCTTATTGAAAGTAGCAGAGTAGTAGAATTCAAATTTGTGAATCTTTCATTGATATTTCTCTTTGAGCTGTTTTACTTTCAATATGTAAAATAATTATAAAAATAATTTTGCTATATACATACATACATATATATACATAAACATATATATATATATATTTTTTTTTTTTTGAGACTAGGTCTCACTATGTTGCCCAGGGTAGTCACTCCCACAGATGATCCCACAAATGATCCCCAGCCTCAGTCTCCCAGGTAGCTGGGTTACAGGCACCCACCACCACACCTGGCTGCTTTTTGGAGACCAGGTCTTGCTGTGTTGCCTGAGGTAGTCTTGAACCCGCAAACTCAAGCAATCCCAGGCTTCTTGCCTCCCAGCACTTGGACTATAGGTGTGCGCCACCACGTATGTCTATAAAATTAGTTTTAACTTTGATATTTAATATTAAGAGATAAAGTTAATTCTTTCAAATTGACCTTTGCACTTTCATGTCACCTTTTTTGATTTTACCAGATTCTCCCATACCTTGTGCTTTCTTGTTAACCTCCTAAGTATAGAGTTGGTAGTTTGATTCCTGTAATACACTGGTAACAAGTAAATTTAAAATGTGTTTATCATTTTTTCTTTTTCTAATTCCTGATTTCCTTTACCCTTTTTTTTCAGGACAGTAGATAAATTTCAAGTTGTGTCAATAAAATCATAATGGGGAGGAATTGGTGTTCCGTTTTCTTTTTCTTCCACCTCAACCCTGCCTGCTCTTTAGCTCTAATTTTTTTTTTAATTTCAGTGACATGTTAAATATGTTTAGAATTGTCAGGTTGAATTTTGGTTCTGTTTTTCTAGACTCTAAGCTGTCAGCCATTGGTAAATCATTAAAATACATCTGTATGTTGCCCAACCAGTATTATTTATTTATTTATTTGTTTGTTTGTTTATTTTTAATTGGTAAAATTAATCCTAAATCTTTTGTTATTTGGATTAAAAAGAAAAGAATTTTTGTTTCAGATGTTCCTTTCTGCTCTTCTCCCCCTTTAGTTTTTTTCTTTTTGCATTGGCCAAATTCTTCCCGTATTTTGCATTTTTGTATTGCCTTTATTATTATATAAATGATTAACATCCTACTTTTCTAGTTAGACATTTGAAAACATTTGTAAACTCCATTTTTTACTATAGTTACTTCTGTCAACACACTCCTAATTTTCATCAATTTGAATTAAATGATAATGTCTTATATTAGCAGATAGGTTACCTTGAATATAGATAGAGGGAATGTAACTTCAATGGATTAACTGATTCTCAGTTTCTAAGTTTGTTTTTAACATGACTTGATTTAGTTTATTCCTTTTACCCCCAAGTGTCACAAAGAAGTCTATTTTCCATTTTAATAACTATTATAAAACCTATAATTTAGATGTTTAATTAGAAGTGTTTTATTTCATATGTAGTATTTACATATTACTAGTTAAATGCTAATTCGAAGTACTCGTCAAAATTATGTAATAGCGACATCTACTGGTTTTAGTTATGGTATCTTGCCGGTGGATTTTAAAAAACAAGAGAATGAAAAGTTCATTTTGCTTAAAGTGAATTATGTTTGTTAAAGTAGGAAATGAAGCTTTTATGTCAGCATGTGTTCTTTCCCTTTCAGTGGAAATAAATTCTAACTGAATAATTGCTGGAAATTAAAGTGAAATATTATAGTTAAAAATCAGTGACCTCAGAGGATTCAAATTAATAATAAGCTACTGTCTATTAAAATTGCTGTTAACAGTGTAAACTATTGATTTCCATGACTTGTAAATAGTTTTGACATCAAGTATCTTTTCATGATAGATTGAAAAGAAAATTCTGAGATTTCCAGTGTAAAATACTATTTGAGCTTCTAATTGAAAAGTGTATTTGAGCTTGTACTGAAAGTAAGGACAAATGAATAAAAAGATTTCTGCTTCTTGAACTTAGGTCTTGTTCTCTGAAAATTTATATAAGTGACATTTCAAATGGCTTTTACTTGTTCTTGTTATTAGCTTTATCTCAGTGAAGCTGACATTCAGAATGTGATTTCCCCCCATAATACAAGGAATGGTTAGTATCTTATTTGCCCAATTAAAAAACTAATATTCTAACAGATACAGTTTTCTCTTAGCTTAAGTTTGTTTGTACTATCAATTTGTACCACTTGTGGAAAGCCAGTTTTTGCATTCTTTGACTTCAAATGTATATTGTAAGTGAAGAACACTATTTAATATCTATGTTGCTTAGTTGTTATTTTCCTATTTTCTAAGGAACGTGTTCAAAAAAGTTTCCCTCATCCAATTGATAAGTGGGCAATAGCTGATGCCCAGTCGGCTATTGAAAAGAGGAAGCGAAGAAACCCTCTCTCTCTCCCAGTAGAAAAAATTCATCCTTTATTAAAGGTAAAGCTGAAATACTGCCTTTTTGCTTTTTAAAGATAAAATAAACCCATCACTTTCAAACATTAAGAATGTATTTTATGGATGATAGAATCAATTTCAGGGTAAAATTTTTCATTTTAATTTTTTCAAGGATTTATGTCATATGCTAATAGGAAAGTAGTAAGTGTAAGTCTGGTTACATGACAAAGTAGTTTCATATAACTAGTATTAAATAAATCTAAAGAACTAAGGAAAGTTAAAATTATAAATTTTGTTTATATCATGTGTTCACTAGAACATCCACAAGAATTTATAAAGTTCATTTCCTGTTGGTTAGATTTAATGTTCCTCTATAAAGCATTCTGATGATAATCCTTTATATCATCCAATGTATGGTGACCTCTGTGAGGTTGCCATAGGACAATGTATAATCTTTGAACAGAAATTCAGTTAGTGTCCAATCCTACTGTTCACTTCAGTCAGTTGACTTTCTCCATAGCTAATAGAAACTAATAGAACTGCTAGAAACTCTGAAAATGCTATTTCCATTTTATTAATATAGTGAGCAAACTATTGATCCCCATGTGAAAAATAGATATTATTATAATAAAGCCTAATATTCTTGACATCAGTAATTTTGTATGTGTGATAATATAAGCAAAAACGGTAATGCCTGTGTATATTATCTCTAATATTATTAATCAAAGTTGTTATTATTTATGGGTGGGAAATCCAGGTCTGTTTGATCTGATCTATGACTTAAAATTAGATAGTTGATGTTTAAGCCTGTCAAAGTGTCATCATTTGTACTCAGGTTGTTTGAATAGAAATAGCTGCCTATGTTTTACTAACTGCTCTCAGAAAATAAGGACAACTTATAGGGAATTACTAAGCTATTAATAATAGTATACTCTTTAAAATTCTTTCTATGATTTTTTTTTCTTAGTAGCCATATAGTCTAAGAGAATTAACAAATTGGGGCATGTGTATGCTGTATTAGTGATTCTCAATTTTTAGTTTTATGATCTAATTGTGTATATGATTTTAATTTAATTTATTAATATATCCATATCACTGTATGCACTTAATTGATTTTTGCATATCCTTAAATGCAGCCTGTCTCCAATTTATAAGTACACTTCTTATTTCAAAGTTGTTTTTTTTTCCTTAGTTGGTTTGTTTCAAAAATACAATTTGTTTTCCTTAGGAACTGGTCAGACCCAGAAAAATGCATATGCTTCAAAGTCTAATAATAAGATTATTTAACATGCTCTTAATAACTACTGTTGAATAATAAGATATACCATAATTTTTCTTCTATAAAAACACCCAGACACCAAGAATGGGCCACTAGGGTTTTGGGAAACCCCAGCATACTTTGAAAGGGTTAGAGGTATAAAACTAGTAGATACTCCCAGTAATATATTAACTCATTCTTTATGAAGAAATGAAAACCACATTGTGTTATAATAACTTCCAGGTATTTTGAATTGGTTAGCAAAGAGTGTTTTTTTCCTCATTTCTAAACAATGGCTTCCTTTCTTAAATTAGAAATTATATACTTAGTAATTGTCTTCTTGAATATTTTGTAATCATAGGTAATTTTGCCTTTTTTTCAGCTTATTTTTTCTAATAGGAATACATATATTATCCATTGATAAACCACTTAAATTGAATGCTGTCAATAAGTACAGACATCAGTAAACATCAAACTAAATTGTATACCTGCTTTTTTATTTTGAATCAGTGTTAAATTTATAGCATACAACTTTAAATATGCTCTTTTTTTAAAATTTTGCAGGAGGTCCTAGGTTATAAAATTGACCACCAGGTTTCTGTTTACATAGTAGCAGTATTAGAATACATTTCTGCAGATATTTTAAAACTAGTGGGGAATTATGTACGAAATATCCGGCATTATGAAATTACAAAGCAAGATATTAAAGTGGCAATGTGTGCTGATAAGGTAAGACACTGAGCTTCTCTATTCTGTTAAGTTTTATCATGATTTATTTATTAGATATTGACAAATTCAGACAGAATAAAGTTGTTTGTTATGTGTTAAGTGATACTTCTAGTAATCATGTAGCAAATAATTAAGATAACTTTATGGAAATAGAATATTAGCTATTCTTGAAACCATCTGTTAGACCATCCTGAAAGTCCAGCTCAGCTCAAAAGTACTGTCAAGTACTTGATACATACTACTTGATACATGCATGATACCAATTATTTGACCCAATTCTTCTCCAGCCTACAAAGACTTTTACACCTCACCTTTGTTCCTTTTTGCCTGAGGAACAGAAAGTCCAGTCACATTTTAAACTAAAATGTGTTAAAAGATGTTGTATAGTTTTTCTTCCATGTGTTGCTACAAGTAGAGTTAATAGCAACTATTTTCTTATTAGTGAATTGCCTAAAATTTTGTTTGGATTTGAAGACTCAGAAAGTTACAGACTTGGTTAAAAACAACTTTTGAACATATGAAAATACTAAAACTGTTGAGAATTTTATTATAGTAGTTAACTTTTTTAGTCACTACTTACATAAATTTACTGTATTATATATAAGTATTAAGAACTAGCATGTATTAAAAATTAAACATATGGGAGTCAGTCTCATTTATTCCTTAATATAGTCCTTTGCAGTAGATGCTTTTGTCTACTTTTCATAAAAGGGAACCTGGAGTCCAAAGAGAGAAAGAAATTGGTCAAAAGTCATATAAGAAGTTTCAAAGACTAGGCTTGAACTCTAGATATGTTAGTCTAAAGTTCCTAGTCATTGCACTATTCTTCCTCAGTATATTCATTTTATAAAATGATTTTACAAGGGAAGAGATTTTCTGATGAAGCATTTTACTCCATTTTTTTCTCACTATAATCTTACTGACTTGGAAATTTTATTTATTCAGTTATGCTTCAGTATTTAGCCTCTCAAAATGTGAGCATATAGAATGAAAACTTACCTAATCCAGAAAAGAATGTCAGATGTTTTGATATTTTTAAATAAGGAAGTATTTAGTCTTTAAAATAATTATTTTTTAGTAAATATAAAGCATTTTGTATCTTTAAATAAAGCAGATAAACAATTTTGGGTACCTGCCATGTGCTAACATGAGCCAATGCAAGAGAACACAGGCTTCCAACTTAATAATGGATTACTTATATTTGTAAAACAAGCCAGAAGTAATAGCATATTACTTTTATAGGGATAATGCTGCAGAAGTTCAGTGAAAGGAGAGATGAAGTTCAGCAAGAATAATAAAAGTAGACATCTTGGAAAAACAGAACTTGTTTTGACCATTTTCTAACAAATGTAGGAATAGAGGCCAACTAGAAGACTATAAGAATTATTCAAATATAAAGTGGTGAGTCCATGAATAAGGTGGTGATGGTAAAGGTAGAAAAGACAGGAAAGCAAGTCAGAAAGAAGCCTAAAACAGGATTTGGAAACACATTAGAATTAATAGGTTAACAAGAAAGATGGGTGTAAGCATTGATAGAGACCTTCAAGGAGGCAGTTTGAAACCAGATGTAAATTTCTACTCTAGAGAAACTGTAAAGTGGATGGTGGTAATATATCCAAAATTAGATTATTGTGTGTCTACTTTTTTATCATTTAAGAAATATATTAAAAAAATCACTTAGGATGTTGAACTAGAAATTTAACTTGAGATTCATATTTATCGTATTTTTTATATCTCTGATGTGTAGGTTTTGATGGACATGTTTCATCAAGATGTAGAAGATATAAATATATTATCTTTAACTGATGAAGAGCCTTCCACCTCAGGAGAGCAAACTTATTATGATTTAGTAAAAGCATTTATGGCTGAAATTCGACAATATATAAGAGAACTAAATTTAATTATAAAAGTTTTTAGAGAACCCTTTGTCTCCAATTCAAAATTGTTCTCAGCTAATGTAAGTATCATTATGTATACGTATATGATTGCATCCATTATTAATTTTACATGGCCACTCAGATTGGAATTTATATAGTTCATGCTTGATATTTTGCCATTTATTATTTTTTAAGTTGTGGAATATAAATCATTGTGACTATAATCTCAAATATAGTTACAACAATTTCAGTAAATGACATCAGAAATAAAGACATAGTCTAAACAACACTAATTGTGTAAGTGAAGATGAATTCACAGAATCTTCCTCTACTCCAGAGAATAAAGTCTCATTAGGCAGAAGATTTTTTTTTGTTTCATTTGACTCATTTGAGTCATTCAGTCAACTCTTCATCGATGCTGCCTATTTTGTTAGGCTCCATATTTGAATGAGAATTTAAATATGAGTAATAAACAATTACATCTCAGAAGTTTAGTCTATTTAAGGCAAAAATGTAAACCTAAAATTAAATTGCAGTTGAAGGTGGTAATTATGATAAAAGTATTGACAGTAGTATGTGGGGGAACACAAAAGAAGAGGGAGTCAATATATTAAAAATTGGAACACATTCTACTTATTTTACAATAATAATCTTAATTGGATCCTGGGGAAATGGTGAGTGAGAATTAGTGAGATTGTGTAGGGGAGTTGCATTCTAATAATTCCTAGAGGTGGAACCATAAGATCCTAGGTGACTGATAAAGGCCAGTGTTTTTTACAGAGATTGAGACACAATATAGCAATGAGCATACATTAAAAAATAAAGGAATAGACTGCTGATAGGTGTACACATATGTGTATATATACTAAAAACCATTCACTTGTTCACTTTAAATGGATGAATTGCATGATATGTAAGATATTTCAGCAAGGTTATTTTAAAAATAAAGGATATAAGGTCGACAAAGATTCTTAGAACACAAAAGTCAAGAATCATAAATAAAAAATTAATGAACATTAAAATAGAAAGGTTTTGCTTCCCAAAAGACATCATCAGGAAAATTTAAAAGGTAAGCCACAGATTGGTAGTACATATTTGAAATACCTGTATCCAGGAAATTAATTGTATCCAGAATATATAAAAGCACTATCACAATTTGTGAATTAGAAAATGAGCCTGGCATTTTTAAGTGAACAAAAAATGTAAACACTATTAAAAAAAAAAGATGTTCCAGTACCTAAAAAGCACACCAAAATATATCAGTAGCCATCAGGGAAATGCAAATTTAGACCATTGTAAGATTCTGCTACACAATCAGTTTAAGCAATTTAGGAAGACTAAATTGAAAAAGACTGACAAAACCAAATGTTGAAAACAATGTGGAGCAACTGCTGGTGGGAATATAAATTCCTCCATAGCTTGTGAGAATGTAATCTGATAAAAATGCTTGAGTTTATTAGCAGGTTTGTGTAACATTGAACATAAGCCAGCCACACTGCCTAGTAATTCCATTTCAACAAAATAAATATACCTTATTGGGTATGAATCAACAAAATTAACCAATAGATTTTAATACAGTATTGTAAAATTGCTAGGGTTACAGCTTCTATATATATTGCCACTAGCTTTTAAGAAACTGCTATTTGTTGAATTTTTATATGATAACATGAAGAGATACTCCATTTATATAATGTGTTCAGAATAAGGAAATACATAGAGATAGAATATACATTCGTGGTTACCAGCCACTAGGGAAAGGAGAGACTAGAGTGTTGCTAATGAACATAGGCTTTTTTGAGGGGTGGTGATGAAGATTTTCTGGAATTTGATAGTGGCTAATGATTGTACAACTCTGTGAATATATTGGAAAGTATTGACTAGTGTACTTTAACAGAATGATTTTTCTGATGTGCACCTTTTGTTCCAATAAAAAAAACCTACCAAAAAAAGAAGAAACAGTTATTTGAAAATACTTTTAAAAACTCCTCCTTTTTCCAGCTAGATATTTAAAGTTATATTTTCTTTATATACTTTAACCAAGGGTTTTGTGTCACAACAGATACAATGCAGCAATATATAAGAATAGCCAGCTGTCTTCTATTAAGCTACATATTGGATTTGCAGAAGCAAATTCCATTCTTCACTTTTTTTAATTAATAATTTTATTTTTAATTGATTTTGTGCATGTATTATATATTGTCTATCCCAAGGTTCTCCCACAACCTTAACACCAGTGACCAATCTCTTCTCACTTTTTTTTTTTTTTTAAGAGACTAGGTCTTGCTATGTTGCCTGAGGTAGTCCTGAATCTCAAGGACTCAAGAGTCATCCCCAGCCTCAGCCTCCTAGGTAGCTGGGATTACAGGTGCACACTACTGCGCCCAGCTATTTTTTTAGAGACTAGGACTCAGTATGTTGAGTCTCAAACCTACGGACTCAAGCAATTCCTAGCCTCAGCCTCCCAAAGCTGGGATTAAAAGCACATGCCACTACAACTGGCTTCTTCTCACTTTTTGACTTAGAAAACTAAAGTTACTTTTCATAAAAGTGTTATTGTTTTTAAGTAAAGTTTTTGAAATTTTCCTTGGCTGTAATTTCAAATATAGTAAATATTAATAGATATAGACCAAAGACCCATTGGAGTCTTCAATAATTTGTGAAAATATGAAGACATCTCTTAGGAACAAACCATTTGGGAACCACTAAACTAGAGAAATATATTTACAAATTGTACATTCTTACATTATTTTTTTTTATGTATGAAAGTTGTTAAAATTTTTCAGTATATCTGCCATGTTAAATTTTGTGATTATAAAATGTCTTATTGGCTTAAATTTTGTTTTTGTAACTATACATTCTAACTGAATTAATTTGTTTCCTTCCAATAGGATGTAGAAAACATATTTAGTCGTATAGTTGATATTCATGAACTTAGTGTAAAGTTACTGGGCCATATAGAAGATACTGTAGAAATGACAGATGAAGGCAGTCCCCATCCATTAGTAGGAAGCTGCTTTGAAGATTTAGCCGAGGTGAGTCCTTTAATTATATAGCTTTTACTGGCATTAAACTTGGAATCTTGTTTTCAGCTGAAGTCATTAGATCCTAAATGTTGACTACTGAACTATATTGCCCCTCCCTCATTAAGTCATTGTCATCATTTGTTTTTCAGCTGTCCCCTGAATAAGAGAGGTTTGAACTACAAGGATCTACTTATAATGGAATTTCTTGTAAATAGTCTAAACTTAAGAGTATTAATAAATGTAACATAGTATTACAGTAGTATATTTTATCTTATCATGTTTTAATATTTTCTTTAGCAGTTAAAGTATATGTTAATGGACTATTTATTATTAAGACTTCCACTCAATAGTAGTCTGTTTATTAGTAGTTCAGTTTTTGAGGAGTTAAGGGTTGTATATGATTTTCAACTGCACCAGGGTTGGCAGTTGTTCAGGGGCCAACTGAATTGTCTCATGAAACAGAGAAAGCTGTCTCTCATTCTCTGTAAAAAAAGAAGATCCACAGAGGGAAGGTATTTACAAACAGCACAGTCTATGAAGAGACCATAGATCTTATATCTGAAGTTAGACTACTTATGTCCATTTTAAACTATTCTACTGAGTAGTTTTGTCGGCTATCAGCTATTTATTCACATCTCTAAGCCTCTGTATCTGTAAAATACTGATAAGAATAAGTCTCAGGATCTTTATGGTTTAAGTAAAATAACCTACCTAAAGTATTTTGTGGACTATCTTTATGTAGTAAGCTACTTAATATATGAGACAAAATTGTCTTCAATATAACCTTCTACATCGCAAATTGAAGAAAATTTATACACTAATAGAACTGCTAAGCAAGTCCAGTATATTTGCTAGATGAAAGATAAGCACAAAAAAAAAGGTAGCATTATTATGCTCAGTTACAATCCATTGAGTACATAATACTAAAGAAAAAAGGCTGCATTCACTCTAGAAGCAAAACTTTAAGGTACTCAGTGACAAATCTAGTAAATTTATACAAGACTTTTATTGAGAAAATCACAGAATAATTAGTTTTATAAGGAAGATTCTGAGGAAGTAAAAAACTGTGTTCATTGATGAAAGTTTCAGTATAATAATTATGCCATGTCTCCCAAATAAAGTATAAAGTATAAATCCAGTACATAACAAGCTTATACTAAAATTTATATGAAAGAATGTGAAAACAAAAATAATAATTTTGAAATCAAGTAGAGGGGAACTTGTCCTACAAGATAAAAACAGAACCACAGTAGATAAAATTTGTGTCGGAGTAGACATAGACAGTGGAACAGAATATAGCACTCTGAAAAATAATACATGTACCTAAATTACAAGTGACAGAGATTGCATTATTGAGTAGAAAAAGAACAAATGAATTATAATTAATAAATGATGCTAGGCCAAAGCTGGTTATCCATATGGAAAGAAAAAATTCCTTAACTCACAAAAAAGTATTCAATAGATTTTTAAAAAATCTAAAAATGAGAAACAGAATTTTAGACATTCAGAATATAGAAGGATATGACTTTGAGATAGAAAGGGTATCTCAAAGAACACATAGAAAGTGCAAACCATGAAAGAAATTTTAAAAATTTAACCTTTTGTTCACAAAAAGATACAGAGTTCTGGAAGCACAATAGAATGAACAACAAATTCAAAATAGGTCAAAGGCCTAACATTAGAGCTAAAATTATAAACCTAGACAAAAACAGAACTAAATCTTCCCAATCTTAGATTTGGGAAAGGATGCTGATATATGACACCAAAACTGTGAACTCCAAAAGAAAAGTAATAATTTTGACTTAAAGTTTTTTGTGTTTTCAAAAGGCATCAAAAGTGAAAAGACAGCAAACAGAGTAAGAAAATATTTGTAAATCATATATCTTCTGAGGGTGTAATATTCAGTGTATGTAAGACAGTCTCATTTTAAAAGGGATAGAAGCATTTGAATAGAAACTTCTCTAAATACTTAGAACAAAAAGTGACATTTAAGAGCTGGACAGTTTTGATCCAATTGATCATAAATGGATGTTGAATCTTATGCTTGCTGAGCATCTATTGATATGATCTTATGATTTTTCTTTCCTTTTGTTTATGTGGTGAATTAAGATGATTGATCTTGAATTGTAAATTAAGATGATTGATCCTCAATTGTTGAACTATCCTTCTGTCCCTGTAATAAGTTCCGCTTGGTGCTGTGGCTTATGATCCTTGTAATATACTGTTGAATTTTTCTTCTAAGATTTTGTTGAGAACTTTTGCTTGTGCATTCACAAGGGAAATTGGTTTATGTTGTCTTTTCAGTATTGTCTTCCATTTTGTTACCAGAGTAATGTTGGCCTCATAAAATCTGTTTGAAAGTATTCTCTCTTCCTCAAAGTTCTGGAAGAGTTTGGGAAGGATTGGTATTAGTTCATCTTTGATTGTTTGGTAGAACAGTTTTGTCCTAGACTTCTGTTTTTTGAAAGACTTTTAATTACTGTACCAATTTCTTTATATGTAATTGATCTGTTCAGGTTTCCTATTTCTTCCTGACTCATACTCTGATGGCTTTATATTTCTAAGAATTTTTCTGTCCCTTCTCGGTTATTCTACTTAGCAACTTACAAATATTCATAGTAATCTCAAGATTCTCTGAATTTCTGAGATGTCTGTTGTAACTTCTCTTTCATTTATGATTCTTTTTATTTATTTGAGTTTATTTCCCCCTTTTTTCTTTGGAGCTTGGCTTGAGATTTGTCTTTTTTTTTTTTTTCAAAGCATCAACCCAGTAGTCATTCAATAGTGGGGTTTTTTTTGTTTTTTGTTTTTTGTTTTCCCCAGTTTCTACATATTAGAGATCACCTGCCTTCATTTTACGGTTAATTAATAGTTTGAGACTATTGTGATTCATAAAATACTTAATGTAATTTTTCTATTTATAAATTTATTGATAGTTGTTTTGTGATCTATTATGTAATTTGTCATGGAGAATGTCCCTTGTGCACTTAAGAGGAACATGTATTCAGCTTTTGTGGAGATGCAGTGGCCTGTCTATATCTAATAAGCCCGTGTCATCTAATTCTTACTTAAAAACTATCGTATCCTTGTTTATTTTCTGTCTTAATTGATCTGTCCATTGGTAAAAGTGGTATGTGGAAGTCCCCAGTCACTACTCTTGCTGTAGTGTCTGTAGTATAATTGCCTTACTACATATTTTGATACTCCTTCATGAATATATATTGATGAACACTCTTATCTTCCTTATATATGTACATCCCTGGGTTTTGTTACCTTTTTTAGCTGTAAATATTTTATCAGACTTAAGTATTACTATCTTCCCTTTCTTTGGGTACATTTGCTTGTAGGGTTTTTCCCAAATGCTTTTCTCAGAGCCAGTGTTTATCTTTGAAGCTCAGGTGTGTTATCTAGAGACAGCAAAAAGTTGGATTTTGTTTTCTTATCCACCAAGCCACTCTGTGCCTTTTGGTTGGTGAGTTTTAGTCCACTTACATTTAGGGTGATTCTTGATATAAGATTGTCTTCTACTGTCATTTTGTTCTGGTTTTCTGGTTCTGTCTACTTTGTTCGGGGTTTTTGGGTTTTTTTTTTAACTTTTTTGTTTTTGTTTTCTGTGTTTGACTGTTCTCTTCAATTTTGATATATGAACCTTCAACATTTCTTGTAGGGGAGGTCTAGCGTTGATACACTACTTTAGCTTCTGTTTGTGTAAGAAGGCCTTAATTTCTCATATCTGAAGGAGAGTCTTGATCCTGAAGTATTCCAGACTGGCAGTTTTATCCCTAAGTGTTTTGAATATGTCACTTCATTCTCTCCTTTCCCATATTTATTTCCTCAGAGAAGCCAGTATATGTCTGATGGGGGTAATGTTTTAGATTATCTCGATTTTCCTCCCAGCCAGCTTCAATATTCTTTGTCTTGAGCTTACTACTATCTGTCTTGGAGCAGGTGTCATTACATTTAGGTAACTAGGTGTTCTTTTAGTTCTTTATTTTAGTGTGAAATAACTTTATTAACAGAGTAGTGTGCATAGAAAGAGAGGAGAAGAATAGTAGTTTCCCAACAAAACATAAAAGGTTACCTATAACATCATGGATGAATGTCCAGTCAAACAGGGTTGGCCCACCGGTATTCCTTCAAGTTTCATGGAATTGTATATTTAGTTCCTTCCCCAGGTTTGGGAGGTTTCCTCTTTATTTTTTTGAATTCCCTATTGCCTTCTCTTTCTTCCCCTTTTAGAAATGCCCTTAATTTACAATTCAAGATCAATCATCTTAATTCACCACATAAACAAAAGGAAAGAAAAATCATAAGATCTTCTTTTTTTTTTTTTACTGCTTACAGTATTTTTCTTTTCTTTCTTTATTGATTTCACGTGTATGCGTGCATACGCACACTCACATTGTATTGTTGTATACCCCAGGGTTTTCCCACCATCATCTTAATCTCTTGTGCCCATCCCTCTCCCAATTTTACCTCCCTCCCCCAATCTTGCTCTATGCTTTAGTTCTGTAGACAGTTTTTAATTTTGTCCTTTTGTTTGCTTGTTTTCCCCATATCCCACATATGGGTGAGATCATCCAGTATTTCTGTTTTTCTTTCTGGTTTATTTCTACTAACATGATTCCTTCTAGGTCCATCCATGTTATCACACATGACTTAAATCTGTCGTTTTGGATTGCTGAATAATATTCCACTGTGTACAAATACCACGATTTTCTGGTTCACTCATCTGTTTTGGGGCATTTGGGTTGTTTTCATATCCTGGCTATTGTAAATAGTGCTGAAATAAACATCTTGAGTACAGGTGTCCTTTTGAATTAGTGTTTTTGTATCCTTCAGGTAGATTCCCAGAATTAGGATTGCTGATTGAATGGTAGTTCCATTTTCAGTAGTTAGAAGGTCCTCCACATAGTTTTCCATAGTGGCTGGACCAGTTTGCATTCCCATTAGAAGTGTAAAAGTGTTATTTTTTCTCTACATCCAGACCAGTACTTGTTGTTTGCCTGTTTTTTTTTTTTTTTGTTTTTATTTTATTTTATTTTTTTAATACTTACCTTCACACTGGTAAGGTGGTATCTCATTGTGTTTTTGATTTGCATTTCCCTGATTATTAGTGATGTTGAGCATTTTTTATATGCCTATTGGCCATTTGTATTTCTTCTTTAGAGAACTGCCTTTTTAGCTCTTCTCCCATTTTTTGATTGGACTTTTTCCTTTGTTTTTGCTGAGTTGTGTAAATTCTTTGTGGATCTTTGTTATCAGACCCTTACCAATTGTATGAAAAGTGAAATTTTTTTGCCATTTGGTTGGATATCTTTTGGTTTGGTTATTGTTCCTTGCTGTACCAAAACTTTTTAGTTTAATGTAGTTCCAGCTGTTTGTTTTCCTTCATTTTTTTATTATCTATGGATGTGTCCTGAAAGAGTTTCTGAGATGTATATAAGTCTTGGAATGTTTCATCCATATTTTCCTCAATGTATTTTATAGTTTCAGATCTTACATTCAAGTCTTCTATCCATTTTGAGTTGGTTTTTGTACATGACGTGAGGGAGTAATCTAGATTCATTTTTTTACATGTAGTGGTCCAGTTTTCCCAGCACCATTTATTGAATTGACTGCCCTTGTTCCACTGTGTGGTTTTAGCCCCTTTGTCAAAAACTAGTTGACCATATATGTGTGACTTTATTTCTGGGCATTCAATTCTGTTCTCTTGGTCTGTGCCAGTACTACACTGTTTTAATTATTATGGCTTTGTTATATAATTTGAAGCCTGGGATTGTGATTTCTCCATTCTCTGTTTTGATCAGGAGGGCTTTGGCTATTTGAGGTCTTTTATTATTCCATATGAATTCAGTAATTTTTGTTGTATTTCCTTAGAGAATGTCATTGATATTTTTATTGAAATGGCATTGAATCTGTAGATTGCTTTTGGTGGGATGGCCATTTTGATAATGTTAATTGTTCTAATCCATGAGCAGGCAATGTCTTTCCATTTCTTTAGGTCTTCTTCAATCTCTTTTAAGAGTGCTTTATAGTTTTCTTTGTATAGGCCATTCACATGTTTTGTTAGGTTTATTCCCAAGAGAAATACCCATTATTCTTATATTGACTTTCCTTATGGAGTTGGATAATTCTTGAAGTGTTTTTCTCTCCCATCCCCTTCTTTTTGTATCTCTTCTCTCTCCTGGGTTCTTTGTGCATTGTCTTTGAGGTCATTGGTTATATCTTCCATTGGCCTATTCTATGTCCATAGAATTCTATGGAGATTTTTATCTACTGATGTTCTTACATCCTGCATCTCTTTTATAAAATTTTTTTATTTAAATCTTCAGTTTCTATCTTCCATTCATCAGTTTTATTTCTCCAGAATTCCTTTGTTTTTCTGAGTTTCCTTATATTCCTCTGATTAACTTTTCTTTGTTTTTTGCCTCCACATTTCTTTAAATTCCTTTGTCATGGCAAATTTAAGCTTTGTATCTGATAGGAAGAAAAGATCTTACATGTCTTTCTGTTTGGATTTTGGAGATTTGTTTTCTTTCTGTAGCAAAATACTCCCTTGAGGACTCAAGGTGCCATGTTTGTATATTTCTTTCCCCATTTTGTAGCATTCTAGGCTGCTGTTAATTCAAGTGCCCAAAGGATGAAGAACTTCCTTTCCCAGCAGACAACACTGTGTAGGGAGAACCGATTTTCAGAAGTTGACTTGCAGTGGGAGAGTTCAGTTAATAGTGAAAGTAGTATGTGGGGACAACTCAAATTTGAGGCCTCACTGATAGCCCTCTTCTTTAGATCTGGGTTTCTATACCCATGTCTCTATAGTCTGCAGGCTGTGCTTTCTATAGTACTTCATAGGATCAGTTCAACTCTTGAGGGAGAGGAGGAATGACAGTGTCTGATTTCTTTACTGGGGAATCTGCCTACCTGGCTCACCCCAGCACCTCTGCACATCATGGGTGTCTTTACAACAAAGAGTTCTCTAGGGCTACAAGCCAAATACAGGATGAAGTCGTTTGCCACTGGTTCTCATCTTGCCCATAGTCCCCATGCATCTCTTTCGACCCACTTTTTGTTGTATTTGGTTCCATTCTCTCAGTGTCCCTTTTGTCATGGTCAGTGTTGTAACCCTGATGTCCAGAATATACTCCAGTTTCACCCAAGTCACAGGATTTCCCAAGTTCAGTACCCCCTTCTAGACCACCTTATTCTCCAGGGAGTAAAGTAAGGCTTCTCTTCTGATGCCATTTTATTCTTTGGTAGTGTCTCCTCAGTCATATTTTTATTTTTCTTTCCTATCCACTCTATTTATACCTGACTCTTGTTTTGTTCAAAGCTTACTACCATTCCTGCAAAGTCTAATATGGATTGTAATTTCTGGTGTTACATTATCACAGAAATGCGCACCTGTAGTCCAAGTGCTAGGAGGCAAGACCAGGGATCGCTTGAGTTTGCAGGTTCAAGACTACCCCGGGCAACATAGCAAGATCTGGTCTCAAAAAAAAAAAAAAAAAAAAAGCAGCCAGGCATGGTGGCGGGCACCTGTAATGCCAGCTACTTGGGAGCCTGAGGCTGGGGATCACTTGAGTCCACAGGATTGGGACTACCCCAGGCAGCATAGTGAGACCTAGTCTCAAAAAAAAGAAAATGTTTAGTTGGGAAAATATTTGAAGGAATTGAAACTGGGGACTTGAACCAGGAGTTAGATCAAGGAATTCCATTCAAGGAAGTACCATATTGCATTTCACAAAGAAAAGACTTCAGATCTGAATTCTGATCTTGTGTTACCACCTTTTAAAAATGTGATAAACATTAAGGGTACACAAACATCATTTGTTCTGTCATTTCCTTTCACTGCCCCCTATACTTCTCTGCCTTTTACTGTACTTCTCCACTAGAGGGCCTCTTCTTTCTAGAATTACCTTAAAAGTGAGCTGTTGAAACCTAGGGCACCATTTTCATAATACTTTTATATATGAAAGAGGGTCCATAATGCAGAGATTACATCTCTTGCTAAAATCAAGACACCTACTCTTTTCCCTCAGGATTCAGTAACACTAGTAGATCTACTTTTTTATATGTAATCATTAGATTGTCTAGTTTATTAATGATTGATGATGGTAAAATTGTTTGGTATTTTGAATTAATCTATTATTCAGTTATTTTGTGAAAATTCTTGCAATTACTTTTTGATAATGTAAACTGTTACTTCTTACCTCAGACTTTAAAAATAAAAGTCATTTTCTAGGAAATAACTACAAGAAAATAAATGTCTGGCACCAGCATTCTAAATGTTTAGAACTTATCTAATTATAGATACTTATATTCTTTGTTCTTCAGGCTAAGCTTGATTTTTCAGAATGAAAAGTTGTTCATTCTTATTACCATGTTTGTGGGTAATATTTTGCTAAAATCCTTTGATGAGAAGTGTCATAATATATAAGGATCTCATTACTCATCAGACATAATTTATTTACTCTCATTTCAAAATATTAGATTTACTCTATTAAGATTAATAATCATGTAATTTTGTTTGGAAACTGAAAAATGTATAATCTCCTGGCACAAATGTTCATAGTTCAGCCTTTCTATAATGATGGCTAGTTTTTTTTAATTTTTAGTTTGGAGAATAATTGTTTTTTCTTATTTTTTCTCCTAAGGAACTGGCATTTGATCCATATGAATCATATGCTCGAGATATTTTACGACCTGGTTTTCATGACCGTTTCCTTAGTCAATTATCAAAGCCTGGGGCAGCACTCTATTTGCAGGTATTGTAATTTTTAAATCAAGATATATGTTTTTTGAAAAGTAGACTTAAAAAAATTAATCACTTTGTTTTCTAGTCAATAGGTGAAGGTTTCAAAGAAGCTGTTCAATATGTATTACCCAGGCTACTTCTAGCCCCTGTTTACCACTGTCTGCATTACTTTGAGCTTTTGAAGGTAAGGAAACACTGATATTTAAACAATTTATTTTTTAATTATTATGTGAGCATCTGTGTAGATTGTATCTATTTTCTTTGCCCAATTAAGAAGCAAAAGAGCAACATACTTTTTCCAGTTTAAAAGTGAATTTTAAAGCAGTCTCCAGATATTTTTTGTTTTGTGTCCTTTTTGTCTACATGACTGATTCTCTGGAAATAGTCTTAGACTTAGATATCCAAATCTTCACTTTGAGATTTCTGCAGATTTGGGAACTTAATATTCCATGTGGGGATCAAGTCAGACTATGAGGAAGATTAATTTACTTTATTTCCATAGTTCAAGTTTGCAATTATAGAAGTCCTTGTCCTTACTTAGAAACTGAATTCTGTATAATTCCATAAAAATTGTTTTATTTGATCACAGTTGAAATAATACACTTTAGAAACAATCACTTAAAGACAAGGGTTTTGCTTTTGTTTTTTTCTTTCCTGTACACACTGACATTACATAAGAAGGGAATCTTAGTCTGTATAAATTATAATTCAGTAGTTAGCTCAAAGTGATTTGCTTTTAAATATCTTATGTATCTAACGAGTTCTCCTTTGAGTTATAACTAGTATGATCATTGAAAAAAAATTTATCTTAAGACCCTGTAAAGATAAAATAAGATACATTGCTACTATTTCTTTAGCTTATAAAAGAATGTTTTGTTAAGAAAAATTCTATTATGGTGACATTATTATAGAGAATGTATTAGTAGAGTCTTATTTATAGTTTGCAGGAGTAAATGATGAAATGGAGTAGAATCAGTGAATGTATAAAAGACCTTTGTATTTAGTGAATTGGAAGAAGTTTCATTCCATTTCATCTTCCCTGGTCTCTTTACATTCTGTAACTTGGACCCATGTTGGAGTTTTCAAAATAACAGATTTTAAATTTTGGGAGAACTAAGGAAATTTACAGATTTAATCACCTAGCAGAATTACTAAACACTTATGAATGCTCTCTTTCTAGACTGCTGATAGCATACTGTTTAAGGTCTTTAGTAATAGAGGATAATTATTTTAAAATGATAATCAAGAGGAAGCTGGGCCAGGCATGGTGGCGCATGCCTGTAAGCGGCAGCCTAGGAAGCCGCAGCCGGGGCCAGGTATGTGGTTTGAGTTCTGCCAGGGGCACATAGCAAGCTCTAGTTCCAAAAAATAGAGCTGGGTGTGGTGGCACGCACCTGTAATCCCAGCTACCTGGGAATTGCTTGAGTCTGTGGTACCCCGGGCAATGTGAGGCTGCGGTTCCACAGGAAAGAATAGCAAGACCTAGTTTCCAAAAAAGGGAAGCTTTTAATGTATAAAGTCATCCTTTACAAAGAATTTCTTGTGACAATCTTTCTGAACTGAACTGCAAATTTGTCTCTTTTTGTTGTATAGCAGCTGATATTTTGTTGACTTTCTAGGATTTCAATCTGCTGGGTCTTTTTTTTTTTTTTAATACTAGGTCTGGCTATTTTTGCCCGTGGAACCGCAGGCTTATGTTGCCTGGGGTACCACAGACTCAAGTAATCCCCAGCCTCAGCTTCCCATTTAGCTGGAATTACAGGCGTGCCCACCATGCCCAGCTATTTTTTGGGACTAGGTCTTGCTATGTTGCCCTGAGCGGGACTCAAACTGTGATCCCTAGTCCCAGCCGCTTCATAGGCTGAAGCTTAACAGGCACACACCACCGTGCCAGGCTAATACCTGGGTCTTTTTAGTCAGACTCTCTGATTTCCCCTACACAGATGTGATTTGACAGTCAGCAAGTGGGTGGGTAAAGATTGTGTATATTTGTGAACACCTTACACCTGCTGATCCCCCTTAATTTCCAAACACTAGTGTCTCAGCCTCAGCTCTATTCTCAGGCATCTAAAACTAGTAATTGTTTACCTTTCTGTGTCCTCAGCTTTGTACAGGGGGAATAAACTCAATTTTTTGAAAACAGCAGAACTCATTGATTATCTCTACCTTTCCTTGTTCATCTCTTTGCTTTTTTTCCCCCAGGCTTCATCTCTAGTCTGTAAAAATTACTCTTATCCTCCTTTTCATCCCCACTATTGCCATAGGAGCTTAGGGAAAGCCTGTAGAGAAGAAAACCTTAATTTCACAAGTATATACTTTCAAGAGTAGTTGTAAGAGTAGTTGTACTATTGGCTTATGCTTTCTTTTAGATGTTTTCTAGTGCCCAAGTAGTTTTTTACTTTGTCTAGATTATGCAATTATTATCTGCAGGACAGTTGTCAAATTTCTTTACTCCACTACCATTACTGTAAGTTTTTACATTTACTTTCAATATTACAGCTGTGATGTCAATAGCAGTAGAAAGGCAAACAGTGAAAGACTGAAACTCAGATTCCTCAAGTAGGCAAGAGATCTACAGCACTAGTTAAATCCTGTTTAAGATATGAACATTGGGCATTTTTAAAAACTGGTTGCATTTTGTTAGTTGCTCTTGTTCTTAAATCATCTTTTACACTTTCCCTCACATGGATGCCATAACTTGGGCTTGAAATAATTTCAAATAATTTTAAGAACATTTTGCAACCAACATTTTGGTCTGAATGAGGTCTGAATGACAGAAACCTTTACCTTTTTTTTTTTTTTTATGTGGTGCCCAATTTTTTTCCTTTTTAGCTTGAAATTCATTTATTTTTCACTTTCTTTAAGATACTTTTAATAAAAATAAACCTCACTTTATGTCAAAAAGGACTTTGGTAACATTATTCATCAGTATTTTGGTCACTCACTTAACCAAGTGAGTGTTTCTTTTTAAGGTGTAAGATCTTTTCTTTCATTATTTGCCTATTTTCAAAGTATTTAGAATTTCTAATATTCTGATATTTAAATTGATAAATCATCTTAACAGATAATAAAAAGTATTATTTTTATTGTTACCTGTTTCCATCATTATTTAGTTCAGACATGCTGAGACACTTTGTCATAGACAGTTTCATCTCTATTACATATTTAAATGATTATATTAATTTTTATTTGAGCAGCAAAGAAAGGAAAAAAAAGGATGAATAAAGCCAATTTAACAAAATCTTAACTGCAGATATAGGTAAAGTATCTCTCTATTTTTAAATATTCTGCAGTTTTATAACAAAAAATATAATACTCATTTTTATTTAAAAAACCAAACAAAATATCTAACTACATATTTATTTTCAATTTCTCAGTTTATTAATTACCTTCAGCTATGTGCTTTCTCCCATTCAATTTGTTTACTTTTTAATTTAGTTACCATGCTTTTTCATTCCCAGCTTTTTTTCATTTTTCATTATTATTTGTTTTATTTCACATTGTTATCTACCCCATGGTTGTCCCACCACCTTATCACTCACAAACCATTGTCTTAGTCTTTTGTACCCCTCCTACTCTCACTTCCCCCCATTCCCCTTATCATCCTCTATGCTTCAGTTTTGTTTAAATTTTTGTTATCTGTTTGTTTTTCCTTTATCCCTCGTATATGTGAGACTATCCAGTATTTCTCTTTTTCTTTCTGGCTTTTATCTGCTAGTATGATTCCTTCTAACTTCATCTGTGTTGCTGCAAACGTCATGTTTGTCTTTTTTGATTGATAATAATATTCCATTGTGTACATATACCACAACTTTTCGTACCATTTGTCTATTTGGGCATATTTGGATTGCTTCCAAATCCTGACTATTATAAATAGCACTGTAATGAACTTCTAGATACAGGTGTCTTTTTGGATTAGAATTTTTGTAACCTTTGGGTAGATACCTAGCAGTGGGGTTGCTGGATTGAATGGGAGTTCCATTTTCAGTTAGCTACATATTTAACTAGTATTGTTAAAGATTGCCATTTACTTATTCTCAAAATCTTCTAATGCCCAATTTTCTAAAATCTTGTCTTGTGATTTCTTTGGTTATTGCACATTTCAGAAATTGAACTTTTCCTGTATGATTGCTAAAACCATTAAAAACTCATTTTGAGAAAGAAGGTAATTCCATTCTTATAGGTATTCAGAAAACTAAAGAGTGCATCTTTAGTATTTGCTACAAGTATTAAATTCTTACTTTTAAAAATGTTTTACTGATATATAATTTACATGCCAGTGTTCTTCATTAAATTGAACTTTTTTTTTTAACATTTCAACTCTCAAGTACATACAGAAAACATTTTCTCTTCAATCCTCTTATAGCCCTTGGCTAAATGTGAAAAGTAACTGATAAAACACAGATTAATTGGAGAAAGGCATATAGATTTACTTAATGTAAATTTTATATGACACGGTAGCCTTTGTATAGTGACTATTTTAAGCTAGTGGTGCTTGAGAAATGAAGGTCAGTGACACTACTGCTCTGTTCTCTCCCTCCCCTTCTTCAAACGCCTTCGCCTTCAATTTAAAATATTCTAAGATGTTAATTTTAGGGGTTACATACCCTGAACCTCATCACCAGCCCAATTCCACATATCTGACATTTTGCTCATGTAGTTGGTGTAGGAAAAAAAAAAGACACCAAACCTCATCCTCACCCCCACTTTTGCCATCTAATAACAACTGGTTGCACTAAGTTGATTTTAACAAGTTGAAAAAAAATTAGGAACTCATGCTGGTCTCATTAAGGATTAAGGAAATTTAATGAAAAGGGGGAATAAAAAGAAATATAGGTTGTTACTATCCAATTATCAAACAACTCTGCTTGATTCATTTTATTCAAAAACTCCTTGTCTTTTTCAGCAGAATTACTCTTTCTGTGCTCAATTGCTATGTGTAGTCCCACTATTCATGCCATTGCTAGAAATAGAAACCTGGGAGTCCTCAGTTCTTTCTTATTATCCATACATGGATTGATCTTTTTTCCATTTCTTTTCAGTGTTCTGTGAAGGTCATAGTCATTTTATCTGAATTACCACAAATCACCCTTCTTTCTTTCCTCTTTCCTTTTCACCCACAACATATTCTTGATAGGGTGATCAAAGCTATCTTTCTAAGAAGCAGATTAAGTCATGTTAGTTCTAGTGTAAGGCCTTTAATGGCTCCCTATTGCCCCAGGTTAACAGCCAAGATTCTGGTAAGTCTTGAATTGGTTGCTGTTTATTTCACTGCTTTTTTACAACCACAAGATTCTGTCAGCCAATTACTCTCATTCAGGTCTCAAAGTCTCTGAATCATACAGTTATTTACTTCTGGAAGAGTTCGCTGCTGTGTTTTCTCCCTTTATTAGGTCTTTCCCTTGCTGTCTTATTTCCAGAGTTGTTCTTTATTTCTTCCATCATATCATTTACCATTTTTTCCCCTCATACTGTACTTTGAGATCTAGCAGCAGAGACCACATTTGACTTTTCACTATCATTTTTATTGCTAAGATGATATATGGTTTATTAAACATTTGTTAAACACTGTTATGTTAATTCTGGCTGGGACTCACCGATAGATGTCTTTTTTAAGTTTTCTTTTTCAGCCAGTTACTATTAATATTCTAAAGCATGGTATTGAACAGCACATTGGTAATAAGAGGATGCTGCTTTGTGGAGTCTCATATACATACATACTAATCAGTACTGTTTCTGTAGCAATAATACCCCTTGGATGGTAGTTAGCTTGAATTATTCTGCACCATGCCCAATTTATTTATTTATTTTTCCAGTGCCCAGTTTAAATGAGCTGTCTTAAAAAGAAGTAAAAAATGCTTATAAGGATGGTTATCTATTACATTAAAATTCATTTTAGATGCTTGCCTATGCTATGATGGTAAAAAAAAAGTTAAGATTATTTTGTCAAGAAAGTTTTATGGGTTTTGAAATGGACTTTGGATTTGTGATTTTAGAATACATTCAAAGTATTTTTGAGATACCAGTATATTCTATATGTGAAATGCTATCGTTAAATGGTAGATAAATAACCCAGTAACTTGAAATATTTTTAAAATAAATCAAGTGCATGTCTAAATGTATTTGTTTCTTTCATAGTTCTTTTTATATGTTTAGCTGTGTTTTGTATGATTTTACATAAGTTTGCTGACTTAATCATGTAAAGATAACAAAGAAGGAAGGACTCCATATTCTGCCTGTCAGTGTCAACATTTTAAGATTAAAGACATATCAAATTGACTTGAATATTGAATGATTAAATTCTGAAACAACTCAGTGAAACAGTTCGCTCTTAAGTGATGCTTTTATTTGGCCATGGAGAATTTTGCCTCTTTTATCTGTTGTTGCCTTTGAAATCGCAACTTGGTAAGGTTAAAGGTAACAAGTGTCTCCAGAAACTCTGCCTTAGAGAGGTAAGTAGGTTAGAAAGATGAAAGTACTTTGAGAGATTACTCCAAGAGTCCATCCTTTGGTTTATAATCTCGCTGCATATAATTGAAGAGCAATATAAAATGAGTAAAGTAGTTGAATATTTTTTAATGTACATACTTTAGAGTACCTTACCACTTAGAAACTTCCCTCTCCTCTCCCTTTTTTATGTTGGAAATTATAATAAATACATTTTTGTTTTACTTAACACAGTTGAGACTGAATATTTTCTAAAAAGCATAGGCTATGGCTCTGGTTGAAAATATAAATTTTTGGTAAATTAAGAGATTTGAATAATAAATGCTGAGCATTAAATAAGTATTACAGTTTGATATTTATTAAAAACATTTGAACATTTGAGCATTAAGTTTAAGAGTTATTTTTTTAAGTGAGTTATTTTTATAAAGATTGAGGCATTCACTAAGAAATCAGTTTACTGTTTATAGATATTCAGTTCAAGAAAGAGAGAACTAATTTTTATCAGTTGAAGCAGAAAGGAATATGGTTGATTCTTACAAATACTTTTCTAGAAAATAAAATCCTTAGTATACCAATGAATGAATAATGAAATAATAATAATGAATAATGAAACTCATTAGAAAAAAAACCTTTATTAATTACTTTAACTATTTTATGGTTTAGTTTATCAAGTCTTTTCCTTTATGATAGGAAGTGCTCTAAAATGTTGCTTGAAAGCTCTATTAATCAAGCCTTATTGCTTAATTTTTCTTTAGTGGTCAGACACAGGTTTAGAAGGTTACAAATTGCTGTCACCCACTACCACTCTTTGCTGGGATAATTGTTTGCTTGATCTACAGTCAGTTTTCTGTACTGCTAATTAGTGGTTAATGGTTCAGTCCTTGTTAAGTACAGAATTTCTGATATGCATAGTATATTTACAACTTAGAGTTGTAAATGCATGAGTATCCTTAATTCATATATTCTTAGTTTTATTTAAAATCTTTATTCTGAATACTGACAAAGTTCTTCATGATACTAATGTTAATTCTGTAGAACTACAAGAAAACAACTTAAACTTACATTGTAACTTACTTTTACTAATCACTTTGACTTTTAGTAACGACCCTATTAAGTAGGTAGAAGAGGCAAAATGATAGATGGGGAAAATAAGGCACAGTCAAGTAATTGGTCTCAGGCCATGAAGAAATAGTCATTTCTTTGCCTATATCTTGTTGCCACAGATGGTAATATCAAATTAGAAACCTTAAAACAAATACCACACTTCAAATAAATCTCATGCGTACTGCTATGTTAAGTCTAGTAGTTAAAAAGGTAATTTATGTCCCTCATTTCTTTTCAATAATATGCATCTGAGAAACTGTACGTTATTGCCTTTTGTAAAGTGTGACTTTTTTTTTTTAATGTGGAAAACTTGGCTGCTTCTTGATATAAACAGTAATATATTTTTTTAAAAAAGACTTAAAAAGGATCGATTATAACTTTTTTTATTTTGGTCAGAAGACTGGAATAATGTTATCATTTATTCTTTAAAAATGGGCTTTTTCTTTTTCATCCAAAACTGTTGCGTTGGTTCAGATTTGTCATTTTGGCTTTGCAGCAGTTAGAAGAAAAGAGTGAAGATCAAGAAGACAAGGAATGTTTGAAACAAGCAATAACAGCTTTACTTAATGTTCAGAGTGGTATGGAAAAAATATGTTCTAAAAGCCTTGCAAAACGAAGACTGAGGTGAATATTTTCACTTTTTAATAATCCTCCTTTTTCACCCTGAACATTATGGTATAAATTCAGGGACCCATTTCCCTCCTCAAGTAAACAATGAAGAAAATAGTTTTAGTGACAAGCTTGGTCTTTCAGAGGAAGTGACATCAAAGCCAAGAGAATTTGTTATTGTTTGAAAAACCTTTCATATTTGTGCATTTTCCTTGCATACTCCCAGACAAGACCTCCTGAGAGTCGACTGGTAAGCTAACGAAGAGATAGAGCAACATGTATTGGGTAGATTTATGTCAGCATCATTGTTCTGTCAAAGTAAATATAGTAGTTAGTGTCTTTTATTTTAAGGATATATAACTTGAGGCATTAATTCAGATAACATTGCTTCCAGTTTCCTAATATGTGCATGTTTTTTTTAGCTTTGGGTCTTTTTAAATCTCTTAAATTACTTTTTTTCACTATATTGAGCAATTTTTTAATGTTTGTCATTCTAAATATTTAATAGCCAAGATAAAAATAATTCTGTAGCTGAATTTATAAGGTAGAATATTTGTCAATAATGATTGTTCTTTTAGAGCACTATGAAAAAGTCTCTACTGTGTTGCTTTAGTTTCACAGATTGTGTAAATTTTTAACACTAATGTATCTGGAGAATTAGTGATTGTCTCAGTGTAACTTTTAAAATATATTTTTACATTCTATTTATATAAATTCTAGCTTCTCTGCTATCCATACTAATAATGTTTTTCTTTTATCCCAGTGAATCTGCATGTCGGTTTTATAGTCAGCAAATGAAGGGAAAACAACTAGCAATCAAGAAAATGAACGAGATTCAGAAGAGTATTGATGGTTGGGAGGGAAAAGACATTGGACAGTGTTGCAATGAGTTTATAATGGAAGGAACTCTTACACGTGTAGGAGCCAAACATGAGAGACACATATTTCTCTTTGATGGCTTAATGATTTGCTGTAAATCAAATCATGGGCAGCCAAGACTTCCTGGTGCTAGCAATGCAGAGTATCGTCTTAAAGAGAAGTTTTTTATGAGAAAGGTACAAATTAATGACAAAGATGACACCAGCGAGTACAAGCATGCTTTTGAAATAATTTTAAAGGATGAAAATAGTGTTATATTTTCTGCTAAGTCAGCTGAAGAGAAAAACAACTGGATGGCAGCATTGATATCTTTACAGTATCGGAGTACACTGGAAAGGATGCTTGATGTGACAATGCTACAGGAAGAGAAGGAGGAGCAGATGAGACTCCCTAGTGCTGATGTTTATAGATTTGCAGAGCCTGACTCTGAAGAGAATATAATATTTGAAGAAAACATGCAGCCTAAAGCTGGAATTCCAATTATCAAAGCAGGAACTGTTATTAAACTTATAGAGAGACTCACATATCATATGTATGCAGGTAAGAAATACAAGTTGCCTGTCACTTTTATTTTTCTCTTTAAGCTGATTTTCTTTGCTGCACAAGTCATTGTGCCTAAAATAGAAAGCAAACTAACAAAAGACTTCTCCATTACCAGAGTTCATTTTCCTTGAAATGAAAAACTGCCACTTTATATTTTCTTGAAATGTTTACTTTTTCTACCATGGAAACATATATTCTTTCTCTTTTACTTTACAACCAGAGTTATAAATTTAAAAGCGAAGTCACTTAGCTTAATCAATCCATTTGGAAAGTAGCAGGAACAAGATTAAAAGTAGATAAGACATCATGTTTGGAGTCTAAAACCTTTTTCCCTCTTTACCATTTCTGTACTTTCCATTACCGAAATGATAAAATTAGTAAAAAAATTTTAATATACATCATCACCAAAATTATGCTGCTAATACAAATATACAAAGCTTTCCTTTTTCTTAACATTCATTCCTAAAATTTACTAAATTTACCAGTCGTAGAGGTCATTTAAGTTTTCAGTATTGTTTGCATTTTACAACAGATAGAAGAAAATAATTCCACCTTAACATGGCAATTTTTAGAAACAAACATGTCTAGACCTAGGAAAAATGCTATAGGCTGCTGAATAAATATAGTGGTTGAGAGATAGGGAATAAATATAACTCATTTTTTAAAATATTTTTATTCTAATAAAGCTACAAGTTGATAATCCAACATTCTTTAACTTTCAGTTTCTCTACATGGATGTTTGATAATTGTAAAACAGTACTAGAGTTGTGAAATAGAGGCAAGAACACTGAATTTGAATTTAAACCCTCCTTTTTTTCATAATTCCTTGAGGACTGAGAACTTTCATTTTCATCTTAAAAATCAACATCACAGCTACTATCCTAGATTGTTGATGAGAAAAATAAATATATATGCAAAATATAAATGTAAACTGTTTTCAAATAATGTTTTTATCACAAAGACATAAAATCAAATGTAACTTTTAAAACATGTTTTTCACAAATAGTTGAATGTGAAAGTTAACCTTCTTATTTCTAGATGTGTGTTTCTATGAAAATTTTTCTTCAGTTTTTAACTCCTAAAAAAGTCTCATTCTCTTTGGAAATCATTCTGGCACCAGCAAAATTAAACTTTTAAAATTAACAATTAGTTAATCAACATTACTAAAAAAAAACTAATAACATTCAATAATGGTAATCTGTTCAATGTATTAAATATCCACTCAGAACTACCTATATGACCTGGAAAATACCAGGGGCATCCTTCAAGAAAGTAAATTTATATAGTGTATTTTTATCAGTAAAGTACTTTAAAAATATGATCTGTTTCATCATTAGCACATATCTTTGAAAAAGTAAGCCAATATTTTGTTTTAAATTTTTATTGATCTCTAATTGATGGTTCTTTCGCTAACATTTTTCCATGGGTTAATTTTAAAAGTAGTAGGTTCTCTAAACACATACTGTGGTAATAGCAGATAGTAACAGAAACATGTTGAGTATAGTAAAAGTAGACAAGTGTAGAATTTCAATTTTACTATTAAGTTTTCACCTAGATATTTTTTCAGTCAAGGTATTCATTTAACTGATCCTAAAACAGAAAAATAAGGCATAGGAAATTTTAAAGAACTGCCTAGGATTTTACATGGGGGAAAAAAAAGATATTACTCTGTCCTCTCTTTTACATAATAAAATTTTTTAAAGGCATAGTTTTTAGTAGTCAATATTCCAACCTACTTAGTTGATCTTTATCAACTTTGTATACTCATTAAAATTTAGAATACAACTACAAAAAAATGTTTAATACCCAAAATTTGTGGTTACAAAATACTCGTTTCTTTGTTCCTCCTTATGTTATTTTTAAAGGTATGGAAGAATTCAAATTTTTCTTGTGGATTCTAATCTTTATCACTTTTTAAAAAATATCTTTGAGTTCTTAAGTTGTTTAGAGTAGTATTAGTTCTTAGATGTTCTTTATGTACGTATGACAGCAGCTTACAATTTTTTTTTTTGTCCCAGAGAGTGATAGGGGCTAAAGAATGTATTTGAGCTGGAAAACATTTCCAAAATCTGTTATTTCTGTAAAACTTGATTGCCAGTGATAAAACTTTTCCTTAAATTACTGGCTACATTTCACAGTGGTAACTTATGATTATTAATATGTTGTCAGAGACTACAGTGAACTGCTTTTCTGAGAACTGTGCCTTTTATTTATTTTTTGAATATACATTAAAATAAATCTGTAAACTTGTACTTTAATTGGTGTTTTTGTATATTACTTGTGGTAGTTACTCTCATTCATATTAAATTTTAGCTTTTGAATAGGGTAATATTTTAAATGGTTTTACTTTTAGTTACTATAGTACACAATTTTCTATATATCACAAATTTATATTGATGAGATTATATTTTTTTTTATAAATTCTTTTTATTAATTTCTTGAGGAATAAAATACCAGATTTGGTATTTTTACTTATGGCATCAATGTTATTACCGTAAGTAGAATCCACAAGCAATTTTCTTGTGTTATGCTTTATGGTACACATGAATGAATATTAATTATCTGCTTATTTTGACTCTTCTATAAGGTCTGGCACTAATACACAATATATAGTATGTGTTTTTAATAGACCATCTGTGAACTTGTAAAACATGAAAGCAGTTATTTTTAATATGTATTTCAGCTATAATGAGCTGAGTCCTTTCTACAGTGATAAGTCAAGTTACCATTTGTTTCAAGAACTATCGGTCTACTTTGGGGGGAAGAAGGGTGTTTCAGTTAACAAACTGAATAACTGTAGTTATTTTTATTAGAGAACATACAGTATATGTTGTGGCTTACACTGAAACAATAGCTAAAATTTAACTTCCACACCTTTATTATATTGTATAGGATAATAAAAGACACTGGCTTTTAATACATGAGAAAAATTAATAACTAATAGCACTATTTACACATTTTTTAAATTATAGGTTGGCCATGCATTGTCACGAAGAAACAGAAAACCTTTTTAGCCTTACGTTAGAGTTCAGAGTGACTTCACACAACTTGTTCTCTTAAGTGTTTTAGTAATAGTTTATGACATAGAACTATAGATATGTATGTAGTGTTACGCAGAATGAGCAACCCTTCGCTGTATAGACAAAAACCCAAGGCCCCTGAAAGCTGTTATTTACTGGAAATCATATCATCAGCTAATTGTAGAAAGGAGACTTGAAATTAGGGTTCTTGTTTCTTACTAGAATATATTTTCTACCATGTTACACTGACTTATATAAAGTGAAATTTTTATATTATTGGGATATAATATTTTAATTATTAAGTAAAATATTAGCTAATATTTTACTAAACAAAAATTGATTTGAATTAACTGATATAGGTGGGTTTGTTCATTTCTGGGCAAACAGATCTTGGTATTTTCAGTAATATTTCATATGAAAATAGCACGTTCGAACTATAAACTCCTTTTTAATGCTTAGATCTAGTGTTTAGTTAAATATTGGTCATTATCTTTTTAAGTTTTGACCAAGCCTAGTCAATGATTTTTTTTTGGGGGGGGGGATGTTTGTTCTGTAAAGGAAATCTTTTTGGGAAAATAGATGAATTAGAAAATGAGTAACTTACTTAAAAGGTTGCAACAGGGAAAAAATAATTATTTGTTAATGGCTACTCAGAACTTAGAATTCATCCCAAATGCTGACAGTGGGGTATTAATCATTCCAAATTGGGGATGGATTTGAAGATACTGTCCTTACCTAAAGCAAGGAAGTACAAAGCATTATGGACAAAGAGGAGACAAGTAGGAATTTTACTCCTGTTCAAGTTCTGGGACAATAACTCTAAAATACTGAAACTTAAATGGGTAGAAAAAAAGATCATTTATATCTGATTAGTCTGTTTTAGAAAAATGAAGTGACTTGAGATGGGTGAAATAATTCAAAACTGACATCATATGGAAATGAAAGCTTTTCATAGATCAAGTGTAGAGGGAAAGGTGTTTTACGGGCATGGTGAGCATCCTCAGATAGACAATATTCCAAAGCCTACGTTTGATTTCTTTTGAGCTTGTGACCTATACAAATTCAGTGTGGGTGTTTTGACTTTAAAAAAATCTTTTGAACAAGTTTTGATCTATAGGGCAGTGCCTTTCTATTTTTAAACCCTCTGATTTCTTTTTAAGTGTTTGTGCGTCAGCATAGCGTCTGTTTCCTTTCTTAAGGAATTCAAGAGTGATTGTTTATAAATCCTTGTTGAGGAGCTTATTGTTTCTGGTAGCTTTTTAAACGACTGTATTAAAGGAGAATTATCACATGAGCACACATCCTGATTAACACTGCTTCGTGGTGGTGGTTGGGGGGAGGGTTGTATGTAACTAAATATGTATGTAATGTTCCATGAATTTCATTGACCTTACCGAATAAAATGCCAAGTGTCCGTTAACAGAGGCACATAAACATAAAAGGATTGAACGTATCATCTCACATGTAGAATGCTATATTCTGAGCATTAAGTATATTCCGAATTCCTAAAATTCCCAAGAACGGTGCAATAAAATACTACCAAAGAATAGTTTTAGGCTGAAGGAGACAGGTACCTAGAAGAGCAATGAAAAACCAGTCATGTTTGAAATATCTTGGACCTGGATTCAGCGACTTAATGGTAGAAATGGCAGGTTTGTTTAGATACAGAGTTAGCAGAGCAGCTACTGCATATGTTAGAAACCTTAGGTTTGAGAGTCGAGTAGAAGAGAATGTTACCTACACTGATGAAGAAGAAAAACCAGGAGGGAGTTTTTATTGTTACTCATACTGACAACTGTTAGAGACTATGTGTGCGAAAATAGTAGAATTAAATTTATAAGCAAGTGATAAAGAAGCAGAGTATCAAAATAGCCTATTTTCATTTACTCCACAAATATTTGTTTGTGCTTATGTTTCAAAACCAAACCAACCTGGCTTTTGTATTTTTATGCACTTGCCATTCATCTGTCTCTGAAATACCATTTTGTAGTATAGGTAGATAACCTAATGTTCCACAACCAACAGAGGCAGTATATGAAACAGCTTTTAACATTGTCTGAAAATGAGTAAAAACTTTGTTTCCTAAAAAACTGTATGATTTGTCCTTATTTTGAAGGGTATTTAAAAATATTAAATTATCTTAACCCTTTCACCATCATAAAATAAAGATCTGTGGTTAGTGTGACCTGGTATGTTACAGTGATTGAAATGGGGGAATCAATGGAAATAAAAACAGCTTCTGAAATATGTACGTGAATTTTTGTGTGTGAAATTTCAGATGCAGATGTTATGTCCTCTTACTTGCTTTTCATATACTAGTAGTTTTCCAGTGCTTTAGACTAAACGTAGATGCTTAATCAGTGCAATTCTGGGAATATATATGCAGACTTTAAGATATTTTTTGAAAGTACTTAACCAAATTTTCTTAGTTTATTTTTAGCTTCTGCTCATATTTTTCTTCTTGGCAACTGGGTCTTATTTCTAATTAAGCTAAAAACATCTTAAGATTGAGTCACTTTAGAACGTAATACAACAGTGATGACTGTGGGATGTGCTTATTTCATCGCCAGCTTCAGAAGCTCCTCTTCTGAATACAGTGTACAGGAAGGTACAGCTGCTACTTCCTAAAATCTGGAAGACGGCTTAACAAGAATTACAGAATCACAATTAGACTGCTTATTTTTTAATGACTTTCTAATACCATTAATCAAGATGAGCATTTTACGGCTACATTTTGACCTAATTTAAATTTGTCGTGATTATGTGAATTCATTCTTTTGAGCTCACAATGTTAATGCAGGGAGGCTTTATTGTACCATAAAAAAAGAACATTATAGATTATGGTTTCATTTCTGCCACTCTACAGTATGACCTTTGATAAGTCTTAAGTTACTTCTCTGATGTAGAAAGAAGAAAATATCACCAGCCTTACTTCATAGAAATGGTATAAATTATGTGAAAATTCTTTAAGGATGTTAAATAACAAACATTGGGAATTGATGTGATCCCCTTTCATTGATGTGGTCCTAAAGTACTGAAGTGGCCTGTACTTTTAAATGAAAAGACCGTTTTAAAATAGTTTGCCTTTTAAAATAAGCAGTTATGTAAAACATACTTAGAATTTGTTTTTATTCTATTTTTCAACTTAAAGTATCTTTGATATCCCACAACTTTTTAGCCTGACCTAGATTACATTTGAAAAGTGAGCCTAGATGTTGATTTTAGACTTTTGGATTGAAAGTCTTATAAAAAGCAGAGAGGGTGACCCTAAATTTGTACAAAACTAAAGAGATACTGGATACACTCTGTACTAGGAGTCTGGGGTCTCTCTCTTCAACAGTGACACTTGAACATTTCTACAGTGGCCACTGCTTTTTCTTCCTAGTACATACAATGTTTTGAGTAGCCTCACCTTACAAATAGATTTGCAGAACTGGAAGAAGATTCTTGAAAGGGAGAATTGTGATGAAATCGATATAAATCTCTGTTTTAAAATCTTGTACAGCCTTCTGTTTTAAAATCTTTTCTTCTGGATGAGACATTAGTTTGAGGAACTCTGTAACTGAAGACAAACAATAAAATACCAACAGAGAGGAAATTACTCAAGGATTGTATGTATTTAAAATTACTTGTATCAGTAACCCACTGTAGCCTCAAAAGATATAAAAGTAAAGGAGGAAGGGGGCATTTAAAGTCTATATTTTTATTATACAAAATTTTCATTAAATTTTTTTAACTAATTTTAAATTCAAGGTTGTTTGATATTTAAATAATCCACTTTTTGATAACCACATAGACCAATATTTTTGTTTAATGATAAATCCACAAACTTGCTTTTCATGGGAAATTTAATATTTTAATGATTGTTTGGTTTTTAGAATCAGTCTAACTAGAAAATTTTCAAACAAATGAGTCCTTATTAAATTCTGTGTTAATAAAAGACAATATACTTCTTACAAAGAGCCTATAGTCTGTAGTCTAACAAAAATAAAGGTAGTTGCTAATCTCAATGAAGTCTCATTAAATTAGAACTTACCAGTTCCCAATACAGAAAAAGGAAAAGACTGTTTTCCTTTTTAATGACCTCTCTACTTTTAAAAGACTCTTAGAACTAAATGTGGACCCTTATGAAATTTGAGTTATAGTGGTGAGTGGATTTTTTTTTCTTTGTGGGTAGGTGTTTCTTCACTTTTTCATATAGAATAGAAGATGGAACCCAGATCTCTGCTGATGACAAGAGCCTTTCTCCAACCCTTGGGAGAATATTGTCAGGGAGAGAGAGGAGTAGGCCAGGCCTGGTGACATCATCATATCCAGTCCATTGTTTTACTTCATGGAAATGTGAATAAAAAGTAGACCCTCTTGTGGAAAAAGTTAGCGACCCGTGCCTTTCTGATTGAAATAAAAGGAATTAAAAATTGTGTTTTGAACCAAAGTGATGTATTCTGACTTAGAGCTTTAGTTAATTTATGATATAAGATCCAGTATCTCTGTTAACATGATTTAGAGAACTCTAGATAACTGATTCTAAATAAAGCAGTCTGAATGTCAGAAGATGCAATGGATTATTGCTATGACCTTTTTAAGAGGGAAATAAACCAACTATAAATGCTCTGCTATCTTGATAAGGGGAATGTGTGTCCATGCCCTGTCTTTATCTGTCTTTCCTTCAGGTACCTGTGACTGATACAGTTTAAGATCAGCTGACCAGAGTGTACAGAGATCAAGAGACAAGTTGACATAAAATTTTCATAAGTGGTTTTGCCACTAATTTAGAAAGCACTAAAGATAGGAGTTCATTATAAAGTCCATAGCATTCTTTGTGGTCAAAATATTTGGGGACTTTAAAATTGACTAATTTCTTTTTGAAAATGTAAATAGTAGTTTTAATCATTCTGAATCATCTTAAGATATTTTTTTCTTTTCTTCTTAGATCCCAATTTTGTCCGGACATTTCTTACAACTTACAGATCCTTTTGTAAACCTCAAGAACTACTGAGTCTTATAATAGAAAGGTCTGTCAATTTAAAATGTTTAAATTCTCCCCTCCCTTTTTTTTTTAAGAGATTGAGCAAAAGATGTTTTATGTTTCTTGGACCTACTGGATGAGCTTTAAATTTTAGTTCATGAGCACTTTTTTAAAAAAATCAGATCTCTTAGCCATTTATTTTGTTACAATGCTAGCTTTGATTAAAAAGGGCTTTCTGTTTTTACACAGAAACCTAGCAAGTGAAATTTCCAATTTATAGAATGAATCAAATTAAAAAATTACATAAAATGTAGAGCTTAGGCTCTGGAAATTCAAATTTTGTCGATTTAGGTGTTCTGAACAGTTTCCAAGTATACTACGTGGCTGAAGGAAGATTGTCAGTAAACAAATACTTATAACCAAGGAAAGTGTTTATTCTATCCAAACAGGGCAGTCAGCTTTTCAAGCATTTTCCTTAAAAACTATTAGCTGATGTAGAGGAATTGTATAAACCAAACTAGAACATCAGCACCCTAACTTTATAATCACATTTAGTTTTGGACTTGCATGTATTCATTATTTTTATTTTCTGGTTTTACCAGTAATAGCAAATATTGATTTCTTTTTAAAAATTAAGATAAGGTTATTAGTCTTTACATTATTGAAGTCTCAACTTGTTTTCACTTATGTATATGACCTTAGTAAATTTTACAGTAGTCTCTTGATTGTGCTATCTAAATGAATGGGTTTGTGGTTTTCTACTTGCATAATTTATATAATTAGTAATTTCATTAGTTTGTTCTGTTTTGTTAGGTTTGAAATCCCAGAACCTGAGCCAACAGAAGCTGATCGCATAGCTATAGAGAATGGAGATCAACCCTTGAGTGCAGAGTTAAAAAGATTTAGAAAAGAATATATACAGCCTGTACAACTACGGTGAGCATTAAATAAATAATTAAATAAATGCATCTTTATTGACCTTTTGTTTCAGGGTTAAATTATATAAGGATCTTTTCCAGCAAGAAGGAGGTAGCAAAGTTAAAAAGCAATTATCAGAAATTGTCATATGTCTTAAATTAATAGAATTTTGAAAGTGTTAAGCCACTTATAAAATGATCTAATTTGGTAAGTTACCTGTTTTCATTTATGTCATTTATTGTGATAAACATTTGTGGTTCAGTTACCATGTAATTCCATTATTCTGCGTTACTGCCATAGAGTATTAAATGTATGCCGGCACTGGGTAGAGCACCACTTTTATGATTTTGAAAGAGATGCAGATCTTTTACAACGAATGGAAGAATTTATTGGAACAGTAAGAGGTATGTTAAAAAAAATACCTACTTTATATGAAATATAGGTACCAGTATGGTAACTATCAATGATATCATCACTAAGTGTTGTTAAGAGGTGTTTATAATTTGAAAAAGTTAAAAATTGTCATCAAACATTTTTGACGTACGCACAGCTTGATAATCACCCTTTTGATCCCATGTATTTTTTTTTAGTAAATCAGTATGCTGATGATTTTGTTTGTTTTTTTAACTAATATTTTCTTTGGCTGATAATATTGGAATTGAATAGAAAAAGTCCCAAGTTGTGCCATCTTTATACTTATCTGAAAGTATGTACACTTTCATTATCTAGGAAATTAGGACAGGCATTCACATATCAATTTAACACCATTGATGGAGGTTGATGGGCTCATAATTAAGTGAATAATGTAGGCAAAAGGGCACATTGAGCTAATTCTGTTTCATACACTGACACTCACCAGATACATCCCTTTGTGCAAAATCATTTCAGTTTCCTTGCCAGTAACATGAGCTAGATTTGATGATTCCCAGACTTTCCTTTCTAGGTTTAAAGTTCCTGTAATTTTATAGATTTAAGAATATTCTAGACAAAATTGTTTCTATTTCCTTTATACACTCTAAAAGAAGAAGAAAATAAAGGATTAAATAACAATACTTTCATGCATAGTACAAAAGAAAGCCACATCAAAAACTTACACTAAAATTGTGCCAGACACGGTGCCTCCGTGCCTCTAAGCTTCAACCTATGAAGCAGCTAGGGATCGCGGTTTGAGCTTGGGACAACATAGCGAGACCTAGTCCCAAAAAATAGCATGGTGGTGCACGCCTATAATCCCAGCTACCTGGGAAGCTGAGGCTGAGGGTTGCTTGAGTCTATGGTACCCTGGACAACAGGAGCCTGTGGTTCCATGGGCAAAAATAGTGAGACCTAGTCTCAAAAAAACAAAAACAAAAAAACAAAAAAACCCAAAAACTTAGACTAAAATTAAGGAACTGGTCCTGTTAGGTTCATAAAACATATTGTTAATTTGATTAGTGTGTAATGATTGTGTATAATCTATCCTTATAAAACTCATTTGTATAAAGTACATTTAAGGCAGGATAATAAAATAATATTTTGAACTGAAGCTCAAAACAATAGAGGTGAGAATCTCTACAAATAAATGACTTTCTAACTTTATTTAGAAAGGATGTGGAATAGGGGACATACAAACAGTAAAATGGAACTTTTTTTACTTTTGATCATTTGAACTTTTTAATAGCAAAAACATATTTGAGTATCACTTATTTTAAACTGTTTTTTAAAATATTCAATTAAAAGTATCTAAATGTACTGTATTTTAGGTAAAGCAATGAAAAAATGGGTTGAATCCATCACTAAAATAATCCAAAGGAAAAAAATTGCAAGAGACAATGGACCAGGTCATAATATTACATTTCAGAGTTCACCTCCCACAGTTGAGTGGCATATAAGCAGACCTGGCCACATAGAGACTTTTGACCTGCTCACCTTACACCCAATAGAAATTGCTCGACAACTGACTCTACTTGAATCGGATTTATATCGGTATGTAATTTGACATTCAAGTTGAAACATTTCAAAAATGTTTTATTTTTAAATGAATTGCTAGTTTCTTCCTTACACGATTGTTATAAACCATAAATGAGTAGTGCATGAAGTGTGTGATAATAAGGCCTGATACATAAGACTCCTCTCATTCACTGTCTTGATCCAACTTGCTTTTGTCTCTTTCTATTGTCACTTCTGGCTGGTAAAGCTAGGTTCATATCTTGGTTTTAACTATTGTTGACTTGGTATCCTTGGACAATTTTAACTTTCCTGTGTAACTTTTATCCTTCTGCTCCTTATATTCCTCAAGAATAAAATGAGCCTAATGCTAGGGCATTGAATAATAATATTTTGTTAAATGTCATCATTAAAATATTGACAAGAAATAGTACCAGCCAATCTTGAAAGAAACATTATTGAGAACCTGCTTTAATTATACATCTTTTTGTATTCACTTGTGTGTTGGTGGTGTAGCATGAGCATAACAGCCTTCCGTGTATTCACTTGTATGTGGAATATAGAGAAACCAGACAAAGGCTTAGGAAAATGACAGCTGGCAAGCTGACCATAGTCTGAGGCGTACATGAGGGAAAGGGAATGGGTAAGGATCAAAAATCAAAACTGGAGGGACAGGCACAAAGGATATGTGATATGTTAATCAGTGGGGCTATGGTGGTGGGAGAACTTATTACAGGAACTGCAACCGAGGGGAGAAGTCAGTTCATCCAAATACAAAAATTAATGCTATAAGAAACAGTGATAGTGAAAATATTATACATCCTTTCACTTAAAATCATTTTCTAAGAATCTCTGGTTAAGTAAGCTTGTTAAATGAGGACTACTTCTCAGGGGCTATTGTGAGGTTTAAAATAGTCACTATCTTTTTAAGTGCTTACCATACTGCTTAACACAAAGTAAGGGCTCAATAATTGTTTAGCCTCTGTTGTTATAGTTGTAAATTTATTTAACTATCTCAAAAAATAGTTAAATGTTACTATTTAGAATGGTTTTTAAATGTTACTATTTAGAATTTTAAGCTAAATGTTACTATTTACTTATTTTAATAACTAAATGAAAAATGGGAATCTCCTCTCACCAGCAATCATCATTGTTCCCCAGAATTACTGTTAGAATATGGTTTACTTATTTCTCAAAATCCTTTTTGTTAGATTTTTCCCCCTCACTGAGATGTAAATAAAACATAGTTATTACTATACCCTCATTGGATAGATACTACTTTTTAAAAGAGCCATCCCAAAATACTTTGTCACCCTGATTTGCTATAAAATACTTTACTAAGTGCCAGGAAAGAAATCCAAACCTTATATACACAAGACAAAATGCTACTAGAAAGCAATAATAAAAGTATATAGGTACTTGCATTAAAAACATTTAATGTATAGAAAAATCAACTAATTTTGTATACTTTTTTCATAAACCCCTCTTTTGGTATAAGATTCATACAAGGGTTTCTTATTTAACTTGCTAATAAAACGTACACTAGAGGGAAAAGAATCATGTGGAAGTATGTCTTGATTTTAGAGCTGTACAGCCATCAGAATTAGTTGGAAGTGTGTGGACAAAAGAAGACAAAGAAATTAATTCTCCTAATCTTTTGAAAATGATCCGACATACCACTAATCTCACTCTGTGGTTTGAAAAGTAAGTATTACTGGTATTTTTATATTTCAAAGCAATCCTCTGTTACGAATTTCAATGCAGTTCTGTTTCTATAGTTTATCTTTTTTTTGTTCCTCTACTTTTCCTCTCTTTTGCACTATATAATATTTTAATATAGCATTTCAATTTCATTATTGAATATTTTCATTATATTTTTTAGGTATTTTAGTGGTGGTTTTAGGGTTTACCGTGTGGGTATTCATATTATAATCAGATTCAGATGTACAGTAGCTTAATTCCATTAGTATAGTTATTTCCAGTTCTAGTTACTAGAGCTCCCCTAGTTTTATTCCCTTTCCTCTTTTTGTGATATTATTATCTATATTACATATAATTAATGATTTACATCTAACAATATTTTAATTTTTGCTTTACCATTTTCTTAGCCCATCACAGCTTCATTCTTACCTATCTCCTTTGTATGGTTATTGGCAATACATTTACACAGATAACTACATTTCTATATGTTACAGGCCCTTTAATACATACACATTATTTTATACAATTGTTTTTTTAAATCAATTGAAGAAATAAGGGGAAAATAAGCATTTATAAAATCACAAAATTACTTTTACTGGGTGTAGTCCTGTTACCATCTGGGGGTAACTGGTTTTATATGAAGAACTTCAGTATTTCATGGACTGTGGTTCTGCTAACAACAAGTACTCTAGATATCTGTCTGGGCAGATTTGTTGCCTTCATGTTTGGGTGATACTTTTTATCTTTAAGTTAAATAATATTTTCATATTGTCAGTTTGAATTTATTATTGAACATCTCTACTAAGTTACTTATTCTAGTTACCATACTTTTCAATTCCAAACTTTCCATTTGGTCCCTTTTTAAATAATTTCCTTTTTTTCTTCTTAAATCATGCTTTCCTTTATTTCTGTGAATACTTTCCTATAATGGCTACTTTGAAATCATATTTTATTTAATCTGACATCAGGTTTCTCCCACAAGAAGTTACTGTTCTCTGCTTGCCCCATCCTATACACTCCACTCCCCACATATGGGTGATACTTTTCCTTTTTCTTCCTGTACTTTCTAATGCTTTCTGATTTTTTGTTGGAAATTTAACATTTTAGATAATATGCTGCAGCAACTTGTAAGTAGTACCCCTCTTACCCTTCAGGACTTGTTACTGCTTGGTTAGTGACTAACTGAATTGTTTCAGTGAAACCTATTGCTACTCTCATCCCCACAGAGAAGGGTTCCTCCCAGCTGTCATATTATTCCTTGGTTCTTTCTGCAAAAAGAAAATCTAAACTGTATCTTCATCAAATCTAAGACTCTCCCAGTTCACAATTTTCACTATTCTTGAAGAGCCCCATTAGGTTTAAACTTCTGCACACTTTGTTGCAAATGACAAGAGATTGGACTTTAGGGCTGGTGACAATGGGAAAATTCTTTGTGAATGATATTCCTGGTCTAGAATCTGGTTGGTGTTGGGGATAGGGTGTATTAGTAAATAGCTTAAGGTTCTCTTGGATTGTTTTCGCCTGGCATAGAACCACTGCCAGAAAAGGACTATCTCACCAGTATTTTCAATAGGACACATTCAGGATAAAACATCTGTTCCATGTAGGAATTAATTGAAAGCAGAGAGTACCCCCTTCTCTGCTACACTCACCAGGACTTTGCCTCAGCAACTGTAACTAGGGGCAGGAGAGCAAATACCAAAGTCCTGCTCCTGCAGGGAAGGAAGAAGGCTTCCAGTGGGGAGCTGGAAGGATAAGGAACTCTGGGCTAGTGTCCTTTTGCTGAAATTTTATAGATTTTCCTGAATAAGATGTTTTTTCACTTATTATTTACTTTTTGGGCCACCTCCAGAGACTTAAACTGTGATGTGTGTGTGTGTGTGCAAACGCACATGTTTGTACTAAAATGAAAGTTCAGAATTTGCCCTCTAGATGTTACTTACTGGTTTCATTAAGTTAAATAACTGCACTTAAGTAGGCAGAAGTCCTTTTCCCACATAACAATGAAAACTTATGTCTAAAATGAGAAAGTAGAACTGATAAGACAAAGCAAACATTTTTATTTCTGTCCTGTTTTTTAATAGATCACTGGGAAGCCATTTCCTGCTTTTAAATTTTGAGACCACTTAACATAAGATCTACCCTTTTAACAGATTTTTTCAAAAATACAAATCCAGTACTGCTGCTTATAGACATAATTTTGGTACAGATTTGAAGAATTATTCATCTTGCATAATGAAATGTTATTTGTGTTGATTAGCAGTTCCTAATTTTCCCTTCCAGCCTCTGACAACTATCATTTTTTTCTCTTGAGTTAGGCTATTTTAGATACCCTATATATGTAGAATTATTCAGTATTTATTCTTCTGTGATACGCTTATTTCACACTTATTTCATTTAGCATCATTTTACTCTGTGTTCATTCATGTCATTACATATTGCGGAATTTCTTTTAAGACCAAATAATATCCCCATTATATGTATATATTTTCTTTATCAATACATCTATAGATAGACATTTAAGATTTTCCACATTTGGCCATTGTGAATAATACTGTAGTGACCATGGAATGCTAATTCAGCTTTGAGATTATGATTTTAGTACTCTTGGATAAATATGCAGAGGTGGGTTTGCTGGATAAAGATAGTTTTATTTTTAATTTTTTGACCAAATATAATACTATTTTCCATAGCAGCTATTTCATTTTGTCTTCCCACCAGCAGTGTATAAGGCTTTTAATTCCTGCTTTTTCAGTGTGCAAAGTTCTTGTTTGCCACAGTGGTTGTTAGCCATGATATGTGTTAGAATTAGTGCATCTATAGATATATTTCCCAGATTTGTTTTTTTTTTCCACAAACACACCAGTGATAACAGTTTATTTGCCTAGTTAATACCAACTGAAATAATTTAAATTAAAAATATAAGTAAATTGTACTTGTATTAATCCCCAGCTAACTAGTTAGCCCCAAAATATTATAAATGTGTGAAGATCTAGCTAATGCTTTAACAATACAGTTTAATCTGATAATACAGCAAATTTATTTTGAAAGCTCAGCAATTTTTTCTTAGTGTTGTATCAGCCTTTTTAGAAAATAACGTACCCTTTTAAGAAAATATTTACTATTGTTTAATGTTTATTTTTTCCATGTACCAATCCTATTTTTTCTTAGACTACAAACTGCTTATTACATTATTGAAAACCACTTTTTATTTACTGATAAGTGACTGAAATAAAAATTATTTCAAATATCAGAAATACAGGGTAAATACTCACTGAACATTTTTCTTTTTGAGTAAAGTATGCCTTTTTGGTCTACTTACTGATATACATATATTTATATATACACACATACATATACGTATTTTCCCCCAAGATATATACCACACCCACCCATACACCCACACCAAATATTCTTGGTATTTAAATGGAAAGTGCTTTTGTTTTCACTGACTTTTCTAAGTAGTTTATTTTATTCTTAATTGTAGAGGATACTTTCATTGACTTTTTAGCATGCAGTACTTATCTAAAGAGCTGTTCCTAAATTATATGGCAAATTATTTCTACTTATCAAAGAAATTAGGCATTAGTCACTAAAATATTATAATTAGATAAAAAATAAGAGTCACAGGAATTTTGAGTTTTAGAATAAATTCCCCTAAAACAGATGGAGTGATGGTCATTCTAAAGACCACCATACAGTCAACAAGATGTTAGCCTTACTGGTTAATTCAAATGTTGAAAGAGGATGCGTCAAATATAGGAGAAAAATGATTGACTGGTTGACTGTATCAGTATAGAATATAGTGAAGAACAGTGTGCCTAATGCAAAGGTATTGCCTTATTTCAGTCTCCTATATCTACTTAATTTGAATGTATATTCTCTATCTCTATTAACTCTTCACTGTGTATTTTATTTATTTACTAAATTCCTTACATCATTGCTTTGTTGGGAAAATTCCACATTTTCAATTCTTTTTTTCCTCTTGATTCCAGATGTATTGTAGAAACTGAAAACTTAGAAGAAAGAGTAGCTGTGGTGAGTCGAATAATTGAGATTCTGCAAGTGTTTCAAGAACTAAACAATTTTAATGGTGTCCTTGAGGTTGTCAGTGCTATGAACTCATCGCCTGTTTACAGACTAGACCATACATTCGAGGTAAGTGTTTTTAAAATGAACTTTTTCTATTCTCTGTTCGCAAAGAGTCAGGATTTTAGCAATTTTAAATGTCCCTTTATCTTTAAATTAGACATTCTCACTAAAATGTATTTACTGGCCCTAGTCTAAGTTAAAGGAAAAGCTGTCAGAACTCAATTTGTACTATAATATACAATTAAATGCTTACATTGTTGTTTGGGGACTGGCAAAATAAACGAGAATTCTCACAAATACACATATTCTTTCAGTTTGTATTAGGTACATGAAGATAGTTCCTTAGGCAGCATTATCATTCCTAGAATCAATCTGATACTATTATTATTGGGCTTCACACACAGATTGACCTTTTTTTGATAAAACCTGTGATTCTTTTTATAAACTTACGCTTCCTAAATATTTTTTGTAGCAAATACCAAGTCGCCAGAAGAAAATTTTAGAAGAAGCTCATGAATTAAGTGAAGATCACTATAAGAAATATTTGGCAAAACTCAGGTCTATTAATCCACCATGTGTGCCTTTCTTTGGTGAGCATTTTTTGAGTTTTAATTGTGATTCTGGATAAAACAATACATCTGTTTCGTTAAATGACTGAGTTTATACATATATAATATACCAGCAGAAAGTATTTAAGAAATGTTTAGAACCAGAATTCTCTTAAAATTTTTCTCTATTAGGACTTTTTAAGATTAAATTTAGTATGATTTTCACTTTTTCCATCTTTGGCGATTAGACATTGTATTATGCTTGTGTTTTTACACTCATAGGAATGTTTTATTGAATTTTAATAAACTAGACATTTTAGAGAACATGGCCCAACTCATCCATGTTTATAATTGTTTCTTATAAACAGTTTCACATGACTAACGAAGTGTATCTTTGAGCCCATACTTTTGACACATTCGATTTTTAATCTACCTTCCCTATTTTCTTTCCGCACAAGTATCTTTTTCTTCCTTTTTAGATTGAAATATATACCATCTACCTTGATCTTTTCCCTCCCTGTAGGTTTCTCTAACTTATCCCATCATTTATTTCCTGTACCTTTCACATTGATTTATTTTCTTTGTTTGATATATACATTTCAATGATTCTTCATAGGAATGCTTAGAAAATCATCTCACACATTTAGTGCTTAGTTTTTCTTGTATTTGGTATATTTTCCTCTAGCCTTTCCTCATCCATCCATAATTTCTCTGTATAATTGCTACACTACACATAACAATGTTTATATCCGCATATTTTTCAACTAACATACTGTGCTTTCTCACATTTTGTTCAAGTTTTATAACCAGCTACTTTTGTATTGACTTCTAATCTTTACTATACATATTTTATATAGTTGTAATTGTGTGACATGTATACATTAATTTTTTCACTTACCATATACTTAATGTACTGTCATGTTTTATTAGTCTTCATAATTTTTATTTGTAATGACTAAATAATGTTCTAGAAAGTTGATAATGACTATTTGATCATTACCCTGTGGTTGGACATAAATTTCCAGCTTTTTGCTTTCCTAAATTATGTTGTAATTAATATCTTCATAAAATTCTTTTTTTCCTGTATTTGAGAACATTTTCTTCAGATAGCTACCCAGCAGAGTAATTACATAAGTTAAAAACTATCATCTTTTTTCAACTCTAAATACATAGTGCCAAGTTGCTTTCAGAGAAAGACTTATTATAATCATTTATACAGAAATGTATGACAAGGCAAATTTCATACCCCCATTATTTCTATCTTTGGGTACTTTGTTTTAATTCTGTTATTTTCACAGATGAAAACTACCTTTTAGTTTAATGTTTCTAAATACCGTGAACTTTTTTTCTTTTAAATTTTGCATTTTTTCTTGTCTATATTCTTTTTCATCTGCTACAAAATACATCTGCTATTTTACCAGTCTGCCTTTTAGTTTTTATTCTCTTAAATATTTTAAAATTCATTTATCTCTCAGTTCTTCCTTCTCATTATATCTGTTGTTTATAACCCTAGAAAGTTCTTCCAGCCTAATAATTTAATATTCAATGATATTTTCTTCTATCTTTATGATTTGATCTAAAATTATTTTTTAAGCTTTTAATGAAATTAAAGTCACTTTTAGATTGTGTGCAAAATATCCAAATTTATTTTTACAATGGATAGTTTACATTTTTAAATCCAGGTTTATTGAATAATTCTTTTTTCCTATTTATATATGGTACCTTCATTAGTAAATACTGTTTCCCATTAGCCTTTAATACATAGTGTTTCAGTTATAATGAAAAGCACATTATATTCTGTGATTCTCAACTAGGTTCAGTTCCTTTCCCTTCTCCTCCCTTCCTTTTCCTGCCCCTGCCAACATTTAGCAATGTTTAGAGATTTCTGTTGTTGTTCTAATTGAGAGGTACCAGATATACCAGAGAGTAGAGAACAGGTATGTTGCCAATGCACAGGACAACCCTCACAATGCACAGGACAACCCTCACAACAAAGAATTAGCCAGTCCTAAAGGTTAGTTATGCCAAAACTGAGAACCCTGCTTTAGGTTTTTTTTCATATATGAAAAAGTTGATTCTTCAGTGTTTCTTCTTCAGTACTTTCTTTGCCAATTTTGTTTTTGTTTTTCCAAATGTATTTTGTAATTTTTAGTGATTTTCCTTTTTTTAAGAATCAGTTTTCTTTAACTTCCAAGAATTTTTTATTCCTTTGATCTTCTAAAATATTCATTCACATCTGCCAATAGTCATAGTGTCTCTCTTCCTTTGGTCTTCTATATCTGTGTTAGGCCTTACGGAATTGGTCATAATTTTCCAAAGGATAAACAATAATGGTTAAAATAAGCAGCTCTGTTTTAATTTCAGGAGGAATAGATGTGATTTTGCTATTTGATTGACTAGATGCTTTTCATTATGTTAAAGTTTCTTTTCATAATTTTCTTGTGTTTTTGTTAGTAATAGCCATTTACTTTTAATTGCCATTTTAGTGAAGGAAAAATGATTTTTCTTGTTTAGAAAATTAAAATTATAAATTTGCTGAAACTGACTTTCTATTCACTAATATTAAGCTTCATTCATTGTAAATTAATCTTTTAATATACAAGTGCTTTCTATTCATTATCACTTTAGGATTTTTGCATCTATCTTCACAAATGAGATTGGTCTGTGGTTTTTCCTCTTGTCCTATATTTATTAGTTTTTGTATTTTTTGTTATAATTACTGTAACATGAGTTATGTAGCTTTCCACCTTATTCTAGTTTTTTCTAGAATTCATGGAATTATGTAGCCTTTACATTTTTAAATATTTCAACAGAAAAACCACCTAGGTCTGGAAATTTCCATAGATATAATTCTATAGTACTGTTTTCATTTCTATCTTAATTTTTTCCTCTTTTATTTCTGCTACACAGTTGCCTCATTAACTAAGAAATACTAGCATTCACATATCTTCAAAAATGTTATTTTTAAGTTGCTCCAATTACAATGTTTTTCCCATTTCTGTATTTTGTGGTGTTTTTTTTTTTTTTTCTTTCAAAATATGAGATCTTAAACTTAATTATTTTCTGCTGATTATTTGGGTTTTTTATCATTAATTTATTCTGTTTTCCTGATGACCTTTCCCTCCTAAATTCTTGATAAAACTATTGAGTTCATTAAAGCATTAAAGTCTGTGCATTTACTTTTAAGTGTGGTGACTATGATGCCAGTTCATACAAGGGAGCCTGGGAAGGATCTGGGTAGGTTTGATGTTCATTTCATTCACTATCTTGACAAATATTTCTTAATTACCTACTAAGTATCAGGGACTATGTCAGGTGTTTATAAAAGTGACAAATAATCACTCTGTATGCTCACTGTACTTATTAGCCATGCATTTCATGATATCCTATGGTGTTTGTAAACAGAGGTGAAAAAAAACCTCAGACCTGTTCACTCCCTATTTAGCCTCTACTCTATCCCATCACCCCAGTTGGGATTTACACAAACTGAATTCTCTAAAGTACTCTGTCTCAGATCTTTATGAACAAACACAATTAATCTTAATAACATTTTGTTATGTGAAAAAAGGAAGTTTCAGGCAAGTATTTGGAGTAAATGCCATTAAAGCATTTGAGGGTAATCTATATGTTTTACTGAATGAATAGAAAATGTAATTTAATAGGGATGGTTACCTGTCAACTGTCCCATTATGCTCCTTTCCTGGTTATTGAGGCTGTGTTCTTTGAAGGTAGTTTATCTGAACTGTCCATTGTCAGTTCTGCTGCTGTAGGAAGATTTTTGCTGGTCTTAAACTAAATATTATCAATCCTTGTAGTAAGCTAGTCAGTCTCTCATAGTTCTGACACAATACCTAGAACCATCTCATTTTAAATCCATCTCATCTATTTTGGTACTTCATAGAAACTTCTTCCAGATTCTTATCCTTAATTCTGAACACTGTTTCCCCGCCATTATGGGAGGGTTAGGGATAGTAGCTAATACTTTTACTTCCTCTATCATCTTGCCAGAATTCTTATTTAGGTCTTTTGTTGGTAGTGTACCACATAGAAATGTCAAGAATTGACTCCTAAAATTACGCCAGATTACTGGGTCTATATTCCAATATTCTCCATACGTTAAAATGTTGTACTTATAATAGAAAGGATATGTACACACAAACTAACATTCCCTCAAAGTAAAAGGATTATAGACTCTTCCCTCACTTCTGTGCATAAATCTCACCTCTGTGCACAAACATCCAAGCCTGTGGCACTAGCTTTGTTCTTTCTTTTTATACAGCTTTAATTTTGTGTCTTTAAGTTCTGTTTTGTTTCGGTTTGCTTCATCTCCACTCTTGTTTTCCTGCTATTTTAGAGCTTACTGTGTCTCCTGCATCATGGTCTGTCCCCTGAATGTGTTATCTTCTGTTCTGAAATAATGCATTTCCTTTATTCAAGAACATCTGTTGAATGTCTCCATGTGCCTGGACTTAGGGCTTAGGTGTTGAGACTAGAGAGATAAAACATAGACTAACCTTCAAATTTCCTGAGAGAGCAGTTGCATCACTATGTAGTAAATCTACTATTGTTTGTAGAAATGTGTAACTCAATATATGAACAGAGTGTTGTGGGAACCTAGAACCCGTAGAACATACAGGGTATGTAAAATGATCTATTGCCACAAAACTAAACTGTAACTATAGAATATTTAAGTATAATGGTTGTACTATATTTTTTATTTTAAATTTATATATATTGAAAATGTATGCTTAAAGGAATTTTTTACTGATGGAAGAATACCATCTGGAAATTTTGAACACCACCTCTTTTATCATCTATTCTTTTAACTTGCCTTCAATTTTTTGATGAAATAATTTCCAAATTTTATCCTGAGTTCTTTAAAAATACTTGCATTTTCACAATTTCATTCAAGTGTACTTTCAGAACCTACAGCATTCTATTACTTATGTCATATGTTACCAGTGTCAGTCAGACCACCATTCATTCACCCTACCCTCTGCCCAAATCAGTGATTGTGAAAACTACCTCTTAAATATTTTTGCACTCTATTCTATCACCATAGAGCCTCAGATAGTCTTCATCTCAGCAGGTCTGCCTTTGTCCTGATAACTGGTCTTCCTGTTCTAGTCTTAACTCCTTCCAATTCAATCTGGGTTCACACAGATAGTCCTTTTGGAATGCACAAAGCTGTTAAATTATCTACTAGGTCAAAGTTAAACTCTTTAACAAAAGACTGCAGATATTACTACCTACAAACTTTTCATAGTTATGGAGTCAATTTGTGACCAGTATATGAACAGTTGATTTGGCATTAAATATGCATAGAGAGTGAGAGAGAGAGAGAAAGAGAAAAAGAGTGTACATGTGTACATGTGTACGTGTATGTGTCAAGATTAGGTCTCACTCTGTTGCCCAATGCTGTCTTGCCTCAACCTCCCAGTAGCTGGGATTACAGGCTCACACCACCACGCCCGGCTATTTTTTAGAGACTAGATCTCACTATGTTGCCCAGGGTTGTTTCGAACCTGCGGACTCAAGTGATTCCCAGCCTCAGCTTCCCAGTGGCTTGGATTATAGGCCCCCATGTGTGCGCGCGGCACCTGGCTTATAAATATGCGTATTGTTAAAGGCTTGTCAAACTGAACTAAGGAGATCATGCAGCTTAGTGTAGAGGAAAACATTATTAGCTCAAGTAAGAGTCAGTGACAAGCAGATGCGGAAAATAAAACTGCTTACAAGAACACAGGGTAAATTTGTCTTGAATGTATAATCAAGAGTGGCCTAGGTACTCACAATAGGATCCTTTTAGAACCAAATGGGTGTTGATGTTTGTCACATTTTATTATTTTTGACTGTGTTCACTATTTATTATAATTTATGTATAATCTTTTTAAGAAGGTAGGCCAAGATTTTTGTATGCCTATGCCATTAGAAACAATAATTTATGATTAGAAATAAAGTGATTATTACTTTGTTCATTCTCCTCACCCAGTGCACATCCTGCAGTGATGGGACGAGGTTAAAACTACAAATCCACTATCCTCATATCCTGCCACACTCTTCCTCCATCCCTCACACCAACTTCTGAGGTCTAGACATACCAAACAATATGCTATCTCTAGTAAACCTTCTAAACCTCATCACAAAACAGTACCTTCATATAAATTGTCGCTTTGCTTAGACTACCCTTCCATCTTGTCTACGCATTAAATTTTGATTCATTATGAGACTTATTTCAAGTATCACCACACTTGTGATGCTTTCTGTACACTTACTAGCTTAAGGCACTATTAAGCATAGCTCCTTTATGCTCTCATAGTATTTTATTATGCATTGCTACTAATATAGCACTTACCAAAAAGTACTGTGGTAGCCCACATTCAAAGCTCAGAACTTGAGGTCAGGGACTGTGAGCCTTGCTCATCTTTGTATCTGCAGTTCTTAATGCAGTGAGTGGCGTACAGCAGAGACTCAGTACCTGTGTATTGAGTGAATGAACTCAGATATTCACACATAAACCCTTTTTCCCCCAAAGCATCATAGTCAGAACTTTAGAGGAAAAGGCAGAAGCATGAGCGAATAGAACAAGAATAGAAACAACAGCATAACAATCACAATCATAGCTAATTAAGCATTTACTTTTGACAGGCACTGTACTAAGCCTATATACATAACTTCACTCATTTACTCCACACAGCAACCCACTATCCTCACTTTACAGATGAGCAAACTGAAACACAGAAAGGCTAAAGAAACTTGTACAAGATGACACAAGTGAAAGCAGGAGAGCTGGTTCCTGAACAGAAAGGAGCTAAAGTGCTCCTAGTACCAGAGGGCTGTGAAGAACTAAAGTTCCTGTCATTTTTTTCATTCTCCTCATCTAGTGTACAACTGCAGATGGGGAGACAAGCTCAGTTACTGATGACCTGAATATACATAAATTATATGCAACACTGTATTTACTAGGCTTGCAAATCCTTCTACATTTCCATGAGTGAACCTATTCAAATAATACTACCTCTGAATTACTTCTTGCAGGGCCTCAAGAGCTGAGTAAGCAAAAATAAAATCCTCTGAAATTAACATTTTCCCTTTTTGCCAATAATACATGTTATTAATGACAGATTAAAGTTTCTTTAACAAAATTGTGACATATCAAATAACATGGTTTAATGAGTAATGAAAACTGTTATTCCTCTGGAAAAGTGTTAATTTTGTTAAACTGGTTTCCCTTTTTCTTGGGTATTTAACATTTAATTCTGTCAAAGAAGAATTTGATACTTATAAGAAATCTTTCTCATTATTTCCTTACTTGCTTTTCATAGAGTAAAAATCTGTGCCCTGATTCTTTGACTGTGGTGATTGAGATGGGACAATAAGATATGCTTATATACTGGAAGGGAAAAAACTAGCTTTTTTTCTTTATTGAAATACTTTCATTATATCTTCTAGGAATTTATCTAACTAATATCTTGAAAACAGAAGAAGGCAACCCTGAGGTCCTAAAAAGGCATGGAAAAGAGCTTATAAACTTTAGTAAAAGGAGAAAAGTAGCAGAAATAACAGGAGAAATCCAACAGTACCAAAATCAGCCTTACTGTTTACGAGTAGAATCAGATATCAAAGTAAGTTGAATTATTTGAGGTTATAATTTGTGATTAGGTTTAAAACCAACTGATGAAAAGACATTTCATAGAGAAGAAAAAGCTAGAAAAAAAAACATTTATTTATCTTATATTTAATATTTTTTTATTTTCATGAACTTCAAAATGAATTTAAAGTATTTAATATTAATATTTCTTTACATTTATTTTAGAGATTCTTTGAAAACTTGAATCCAATGGGAAATAGCATGGAAAAGGAATTTACAGACTATCTTTTCAACAAATCCCTAGAAATAGAACCACGAAACTTTAAGCCTCCCCCAAGATTTGTAAGCATTCATGTGTTTATATTTCTTCTACATTTATATATTATTTGCAGTTGCTATCTATATCTGGTGATGCCATCACTACCGCATGTGTTACATAGACTAGTTTTCTATAAATGCCTTCAGAGAAAAAATACATTTGTGATAGATAAAAGTAATGGAATAACTGCTTAATAGGATATTCAGAAATATCCCACTTGATTCCATAAATAAATGTGTAATATTAATCTGAATAAATCCCACTATGATAAATTGGGCAGCTATTTAAGGTTTGTTGATTTTTTTTTTAAACAAAAATGTTATTCAATATTTATTTTAAAGACAGAAAATTTTAATTACATTATATAAACATTTTATGTGTAACCTTTTTTTAAATAATGACTTAATTATAATGAGGTCATATACAAAGAATTCTTTATCAGTTTTGATGAAAGGTACTTTTTTTGGGGGGAAATAAAGTTCCCATTGTTTTATATTACTTGTCAGTGCTTGCCAAATTTATGTACTTAGGATCACCTTACTGACCTGAAAATAATCTCTTATTCATAAGAAATTTCAAGAATCAAGAAGTAAAGATAAATGGCTTCTAAATAACAAGAAAATCTCACTTTGTCTACGAACCAAAGCATTTGCAGTTTCTTCACAAGAAAATTTCTCATGGCTTAAAACAGTTTTTTAAAAGATAAATTAGAAGCAACAAATTAGAAATAGTTATATTGAGACATGATATCAGAGAAATGATAATTCTTTAAAAATTTCCACAAAGCTTTACTTGCACAGATAAATTTCAAGCAATTTAATGCATTTGTAAATAGCTCACGTAATCCTGTCTTGTATTACAGTATAGTAAAGTATTATAATTCATAATGATGATCCTGGCTTTTTCATCAAGATTAAACAGGTCAATGTAGACTGTTTAAAAACCACAAGATGGAGCCAGAGAAATACATAACACAACTTAAGAGTTCCACACAAAAATATTAAAATAACAAATACCCTGATATTGATAGAACTAAAACTCATTTAAAACTCATTTAAAGAAATTCATCCCTAATAATTTAGATTGTAAAAGACTTTACAGAAATGGGTTGTTAATGCTTTAATTTGAGGACTTTAAATGATTATATAAATTTCTTATTTAAGGTTTATGGTATTATTATAAAGGCATATGGTATTAATATTAATTTATTATTGCCAAGTATATAGAGAAAAATATCTTCCTTTCCTATTATACTGTTGTAAGAACTAAATTTCTTTTAATATGTCTACAGCCAAAAAAATACAGCTATCCCCTAAAATCTCCTGGTGTTCGTCCATCAAACCCAAGACCAGGTACCATGAGACATCCCACACCTCTGCAGCAGGAGCCAAGGAAAATTAGCTATAGTAGGATTCCTGAGAATGAAACAGAAAGTACCGCATCTGCACCAAATTCTCCAAGAACACCATTAACACCTCCTCCTGCTTCTGGTGCTTCCAGTACCACGGATGTTTGCAGCGTATTTGATTCTGATCACTCAAGCCCTTTTCACTCAAGTACGTGTTAAAATTTTAAGTGCTTTAAGTAAATGAGTCTGTATATTTTTTTTCTTTTTTGTAAATTTTTTAGACAAAAATCATTTCAAAAGACACTATAAAAATAAAATTATTAAAATTCTAAGCCCCAGAAACTTATAATTCTTTAAAAATCTATTGGATTAGCCCTCTTTAAATTTATTTTACTTTACTGAATGACCTGGTGATGAAATTTGTAACTTACACTTCTTTTTAGCATTGGTTTTCAAGTAATGAATTTGAAATACATTCCTCTTCTCCAGAGGTGACAAAGGTAATTCCTAAAATCTGTAAGATATGGCAGACCAGGGCCAGGCATGGTGGCGCATGCCTGTAGGCGGCAGCCTAGGAAGCCACAGCCAAGGCCAGGGATCGCAGTTCGAGTCCCATCCGGCACGTAGCAAGACCTAGTCCCAAAAAAATAGCTGGGCGTGGTGGCATGCACCTGTAATCCTAGCTACCTGGGAAGCTGAGGCTGGGGATCGTTTGAGTCCGTGGTACCCTGGGCAACGTGAGCCTGTGGTTTCCCCAGGCAAGAATAGTGAGACCTAGTCTCAAAAAAAAAAAGATATGGCAGGCCAGTTCTTTAAATTATTGTATTTGAGTGCTACTTCATTCCCTTCCCACCAAACTCTGTTGTGTTTTGAAATCTTACTTAATCCTTTTTCAGTCTCTACCATTCCATCAGATTATTACATAGTACCCACTACTACACTGCCTGTTCTTTTAGGCCCAGCCATACAAGTCACACGGGCTGTATGCTATTGCCAATCCCTTTCTTATTTCTAGATTAGTGCTACCCAGTAGAAGTATAGTATGAACTACATATGTAACCTTAAATATACTATAGCTACATAAAAAAGCAAAAATAATTAGATGATACTAATTGTATGTTTTATTTAACCCAGCATTTGCAAATTGATTTCAACATGAAATCAATATGAAAATTTAAGATTTTTTACATTCCCCGTTTTGTTATAAATTTTCAAAATCTGGTATGCATTTTACACTTAAAGTATATCTCAGTTCAGACTTGACACATTTCAATACTTAATAATGACAGATAGCTAGAGGCTACCAAACCATACAACTCAACTCTTAACTCTTTGAAAAAGCTGCCTTTTATACCTGCACTTTTAATTTTCTAATCAATTTCATGGGAAGCTTTAAAGATGTGTTCCAAGAATTTCCAAGAACACACCTTTTTCCTTTGCTCTTTATTAAATCCAGACTTGAATCCAGTCACCTTTAATTTTCTTGCAACCACTTCCACATATGCTTTCCGGTGGCTGTCTTACTTCAACATATAGATCAAGTTCTACAGTATTTTACAGAACAGAATCAGTATTGAGAGGCAGCAAGACATACACAGCATGGGGAGGAGCACTGATCTAGGAGTAAGGAATCCCCCCGGTTTGCATTCCAATCTGCTAGCTGTCTGATTTTAGTAAAAATATTTTTCTGTGCCTTTGAGAATCAGTCTAGACTTTGAAAGTTTCTACCAACTCAGAAAACATAACTTTCTAAATAAAATTGACTTAAAAGTATTTGTAGTTCCCCAACAGTTTGTCTTATATTTTTACCCCTAAGGTGTATGTGTTTTAAAAATTACTACATATTGACTTTATTTGGCTCCTGAGAATTAAGGAGTCAGGATATGTATTTAGAAAGCTATCCGGGTATTTTATGATAAGTTCAAATAAGTATCAGGTCAAAAATTTTTTCTCCATTCTCCCCAAATTGCCAGCCCCCTAAGATAAATATTATAATTTATACTTTTTGTAGTGTACCTAACCTAAAATCATATTTATTCCTACCCATTTAACTGTTAGTAGAATTGATTTTGTGTTTTATTTTTTTTTTACCTACAGCAGCTATGACGAAGGTCCATATTTCAAGATTCCCATATAACTGAATTATTAAAATCACTTGAAAGACATCAATTATAAATTCTACTTCTCTTTCAGAAGTAGCAATAAATAGAAGAGGTAGATAAACCAGAGATAAGCACATTATGTTCCCTTCTGCTAAACCTGTAAACTAAAATAATTAGTCAAACTGGAAAAAAGGGATGATTTTGAATGCAGCACTCTGTCTGAATCAACACCTTTGTCACTGACAGTGGAAGAGTATTAATCTAAGCAGCTGAACAAGTAAAAAACTATTGTCCCAGAGCAAGGCTTTAAATTCTTAGCCTTTAGGGTTTTCCCAGTTTCTTTTTATGATAAAGGAAACCCCTATTACTACTCCTTTTACTAAAAATCAAAAACTGATTTTGAAAGCAAATAAACCAATATAATATAAAACCATCTATATGCATAGTCATTCTCTCACTAAAAAATGTCTGAAAGGCATCTGCCTTTGACCCCTCTTTTGCTTAGCAGACCTGGTGCTTGGGGGCAAGGGTGGACAGTGCCAGAATGCCCAATTTGTTACTACCAAAGTTGAGTGTCTGCTTCACTTTTTACCTCTGGAACCTGACAGGAAAGAGTTGCTGTCCTCTGAACATAATCCTTTCAATATAAAGTAGCAGAAAGTTACATTGCTTAATTTTTACAAAAGGCAAAGTTCAACTACAATTTTTGACCAGTTATAATAGTATTTATTTGCTTCTCTTTTTTCCAAAATAATTTACTTTAAAATCAATAATTTATTCAACCAGTATCTCTTGAATATCTCACTTCTTGCAAAGCACTTACATATCTCTGGTAAAGGGTACAGTCTTACTGAAATATGAAAAAGAATCATAGTACTAAAAGAATCATAGTATGAAATAAAGGTTAAGAATTAATTGTGACTTTTTTGGCACTATTCTATCAATAAGATTACAAGCTTTACCAGGAAAGGTGTATAAGTGCTTAAGAAAAAGCTAAATGCATGATAAAGACATAAATACTGTAGACATTTACACAAAGATGACCACTGAACGGGTAAAGAATTGTCATGTAAAGCTTTGTGGTGAAGGTAGAGAGAGAAGGAGATTGGCTACCTATTAAATACTGCCATAGATATACTCACATTCAAAAAAATTCTGCTCTACAACTTACCCTGGCCAGCTCAACCTTTGAGGTAATGATAACAGTAGGGGTAGGAAGGAGGGAAAGACCCCCCCAGCGTTGCTGCCTTGTTTATGGTGCTCTAATGGGAAGGGGAGGAAAACGAGTTGTTCTTGGTCCTGGTCATAAAAGGGAGTATGGTCTTTGTGTTTTAAGAGTTTAGCTTTATTCCATCTTAGGAGAGAACAAGAAAAGTTGTATTCCAAGTATATCAAGCTGGAATGCCAGCATTTTCTTTTAGAAGATTACTGTAGGTGATTAGGACATTTAATAGGCTTTTATGAGTTTAAGAAGTTATTCATGTTTTGTATGATCTTTTTCTATCTGAAAATGCTTATTCCTATTTCAAGAATGGGTTTTTTATAAATTAAAGAGTATATTCAAAGTGGTAGCAACTTTGATTTATCACGTAATCCTCTGAGACACTGAAAAAAAATGCCTGTGCCAGCCCACAGTTGAATTAGATTGGCATGGACATCTGGGCATCAGTATTTTTTTAAAAGCTGCCCAGGGGATTCCATTGTGTAGCCAAGATTGAGAACCACTGATGAGTTGTCTGGGATTTGTACACATTTCTACGACAACTTCTTAAATTAACTAGATTTTACTCCTGAGTCATTATAATAACTTTGTTCAGCACCTAATTGGCAAGAATTTCTGACATGTTTCTTGATAGGAATTTCTTGTAGCGTTTTCCAGGCATGACACCAAGCAATTAGTTTAAAGAGACCAATCAGTAAGAGCCCCAAATTTATCACATATGTAATTCTAAGCCTGTGCTATATGTAAACAGGATCAAACTAAGTCTATATCTGTGTGTGTTTATATAGAAATATTCATTCTGTTATAAGCTTTGTGATTTTATTCTTGTATTATACTAAGTGTACTACCAAGTTCTTGAGGTTTATCTCCAGGAGGCATTTTTATTTCCTTTCTAAGAGAAGTGGAAATTACTTAGGTGGGTAAACCCTAGAGCTGCATACTCCCAAAACCCCTGTTATGTATAGGTGTGTGGTAAATTGTGAAGAGAATCATTGACAGAGCAACATTTAATTTCAAAGTATAAAAATTCATTTTAATATGAGAGGTAATTTATTAGAATTAGCTATATTGCTGCCCTTTGTACTGTGGTCTCCACATACCTATCAGTACATAGAGACAGTAGATAATAGGATAGATTATTTGAAATTGGGCCTGTCTGGGATATCAAACCACTGTAACTTTTTAAGCAATCAAATTAATAGAAATATTGCTAGTTGAACTGGAATGTATCCTCATTCTGACCAAAGAAGCTGGAAAAAACAGTAGTTCAAATTATATGTGATTTTCTTTTGTGCAAAAAAAAAAAAAGAGAGAAACCTAAATTTTGAAAAAACCTGCTCAGTCCAGTTTTGTAGCAATTATTTTAGTCTCTTAATAGCAGTAGGTTTATATGTTGGTAATATGAGACAGTATAACATAAAACAACTATATTGATTTAAAATTAGTATAGATTATCTGGCCTTCTGTCTGTTTTTCTACTTTAATGCTCTTAAGGTTTTGGCATCTTGGATTTTTAGTTTCCTTCTTGAAAGAATTAACATTGTTGAAATCATACATTCTAAATTTATCAGTGAGTTTCCTATAGAAAACATTTCTAAACAGCAAATATTTACTGATTTTTTTTAGAAGTGTTTAAGAATGAAGGAAAATTATTTCCTTTAAATTTTACAGAGAAAAAATTAAAAATAAATCACATATTATAATATTCAATGCTATAGTTATTTTGTGATGAAAATATAAGCTCCAAGAATATTTTCAAGGTATATAATATTAATAAAAATTCCCTTTTATAGAAAATAAATTCATTACTTAATATTTCACAAGTTTGAGTTTTTAGAGTAGTAACTGACATATTTCTGTATGTCCAGCTAAAATTCTTTGCTCAGATTGAGTTTATAATCTTTTAAGTCCCAAAAGAAACGGGGTATTTCATTTTTCGCATAAATTCTTTTCATCATAATGATTATAACCAGTGAATCTAAAAGGAATATTCAAAATTCCCAATATATTAACTCAATTTTTTATTTTTCTCAAAGTAAGTAAAGAGCTTTTACTAAAGACTGTTCTACCATTCTTTGGAACTAAAATGACAAAAAAAAAACCATTTTTTATCATGAAACTTTACAGATAAGTTGAATATACCAATGAAAGAGGAAAAATTCTACTTTTTCTTGTTTCCTTTCACAGGCAGTGATACCGTCTTTATCCAAGTTACAGTGCCCCATGGCCCAAGTTAGTATATTTGCTTTAAGACTCATAATTCTTGCTTTGGCTTTTAAAAAGTAGACCAAGTATAACCTTTCCTGCTAAAATTCTTCTTGGGTCTGGTAGCATTGGTACCTTGCTTGCAGTATCTTAGAAGTGAGACCTTCACTTGTGCTATCTTTTGATCATAAATGATTTGCTAAAACTTAATACTTTTCGTACTTTTTGTAAAACATTCTCTTTTAAAAGGATATGTTAAATGGGTGGCTTCACACTTAACCATTTCTCTTTTCTAACTGTAGAGTTCTAAATATATTTTAGTGATCAACTTTTTAAAAAAGCAAGAGCATGCATGTGCATATGGAATGTTTGCAGCTACATGCAATGTCTGAATCACAAAATACACTTAGCCTAGCAATGGCACAGACTGTAGGCAAATAACTTGACTTTAGAAGTATTTCATAATTGTAACTGCTTAAATTATAAGACCTAAATATTCAGCACTGCTAAGCAAAATAAAGTTCCACTGTAGGTATTTGCTTTTAATTTCAAAATAAATTAACAATTCACCAAATTATTTGAAAACTTTTACGCTCTAGATTTTTGTTGTCCTCTCATCACAAATTATTTCAAATGTATATGATAGAAAATATTTATAAGCAACATGAATTATATACTCTCAAGAAAAAGGTAGGTGATGGAAAACGATCATTTGAATACTGTTAGTACACAAAGTACTCTTAATTTCTGTATTGGTATAGCATATAATTGACAATATAAGAGCTATCAATACATAAAGGAAAAAAAGAACCTGCCAAATGTACTCTTATTTAAAATTTTCATATATTTTTAAAGTGCTCATAAACTAGTTAACTTACACAATGTTTTCAAGATGTAATTATTTATATTCCTCTTTTATGTTCTTACTACTATAAATGCCTGTAAAATAGGTTCCAATTAGAAGCTTTACTTACCTTTTTGTACCAGTTTATATTCTTAAATCATGTTCACAAGATCCTATTATAATTTCTGTTTCATCATCAGGGCTGCCTAAGACATGTTAAATAACTCCATCACAATTAAAATTTTTGGTTTAGAGTATGATGAACCTGATTTTGCTTATCCCCTCCACATACACACCCAAAGAGAAGCCTATACCTTAACAGTGGGAATGTTATTTTGTTCAAGAAGCAAAATAACGATATCTACAGCGGCTTTTTTTTTTTCCTGAGGATTTTGCTAAGAAATATCTGCATGTATCTATAGCAGTTTGCTTTAACAAAGGAAATACTATAGGGTACTGGGTTTATTGAACTGCTTTTGATACTTGTGTATGTTTCTTTTAATAAATATAAGCAGTTTCCAGCTAAACCTTTTCAGGATGAATAGAGGAATTAAAATTATTTTTAAAAAATTTAACATCCTACAGGATCTGCTTCGGTATCATCTATTTGTTTAACCAAGGGCACTGATGAAGTGCCTGTCCCCCCTCCTGTTCCTCCACGAAGACGACCGGAATCTGCCCCGGCGGAATCTTCGCCATCTAAGGTAAAGTAGAAAATCTTGTTATCTGGAAACTGGTATCATTACAGTTACATTATAATCAGTTGCTGTGTCTAGTTTAGTTTTCAGTGGGTTAGGTTAACATTTCAGAGTATTTGGTCATAACAGTTTAAACAAGGATTAAATACAGACTTAACATACAGTAATGTTTTTTTTCTTTTGAAAATAGTTTTCTGATATGTTTTTTAATCCTTTATCTAAAGCGGTGGGTAGTGTCAGGCAAAAAAACAAATTTAATCTATAAAGTAAGAGTAATATAGTTTCAAGCAGTTCTTTAGGCACACAGCAAAAGCATGAAAGCACATTTTTGTATGAAAGCACATTTTAAAGTGAAACTATATCATAGCAATGCTAACTATTACCTATCTGGGCTCTTAATAGTAAATCTGATACAATTTTAAGTGGAATTTTCATGAAAATTCTGGATTGGATGAGGCCTTAAAGGCTCTTTCTTTTTTACACTTGTTCAAGTTATTTCTTTGCCAACTGTTAACTTGATTCAGTGGTTCCCAGAGTATCCAGAGGGCAAAATACTTTCAAGATGCTCCTTGCAGAATAGCATGGAAATGTTAGTATAGTAAATTTAAAGTTATAACTTAACAGGTAACTTATGTTAAATGCAAACTAATCTTACATTAGGTTAAGTAAATAGCAAACAACAGAATTAACATTAAGAAAAATAATTTTTTAATGAGTTAGCACAACCTCTCACTTAAAATATGGCAGAATTCCCTGATCTGCACTTAGGGTTCTTCTGATAGCATGTGTGAAAACCCCAATTTGATATATCAATATATTCTTGGTACGACATAAGTAATTAATAAACCTTTTATTCTTTTTTTTTCATTTGTGTTAGATTATGTCTAAGCATTTGGACAACCCCCCAGCAATTCCTCCTAGGCAACCCACATCAAAAGCCTATTCACCACGATATTCAATATCAGACCGGACCTCTATATCAGACCCTCCTGACAGCCCTAGCCCTCCCTTACTACCACCAAGAGAACCTGTGAGGACACCTGATGTTTTTTCAAGCTCACCACTACATCTCCAACCTCCCCCTTTGGGCAAAAAAAGTGACCATGGCAATGCCTTCTTCCCAAACAGCCCTTCCCCCTTTACACCACCTCCTCCTCAAACACCTTCTCCTCATGGCAACAGAAGGCAGCTGCCATCACCACCAATGATACAAGAAGTGGACCTTCATCCCATTGCTGGGCCGCCTGTTCCTCCACGACAAAGCACTTCTCAACATATCCCTAAACTCCCTCCAAAAACTTACAAAAGGGAGCACACACACCCATCCATGCATAGAGATGGACCACCACTATTGGAGAATGCCCATTCTTCTTGAGCTCCTCTGTACCAGGATGTACATTTTCCTAGCCCCATGTCCATTGCTGGCAATGGATGCACTGAACATGCCAGCACTGAGGAGTTACAACGAGAACTCCAAACACTAATGACTCTACTTCAAGATACAGTGTAAGACAATGAATTTTAACTGAGACATAATTATAAAGTGAAAATAGTATTTGTTTAGAATATGGAAAGACTGATCTAGAGGAATCGGACGACTGATTGCACCTGAAAATCAAGTAAAGGGACTTTTTCCAGCCAGTAGGCAGGAGTCCTCTTTTTGTGAAGTGATCTTTTTTCATTAAAGGGATGGAAAACACAGTCTAGTTTCCTGCAGGCCCACATGACAGTTTTTGTAATTCAAAATATTATGCACTTTTTAAAAAGAAATCTTAAACAGGGATCTTCATATTTTCTTTTGTTTTCCTTTGCTTTTACTCATCCTACTTTAGAATATTTTCTTTAAAAAAATCATTGAGAGGACTGTGAGGAAAGGCTGTGGTACCTGACCTTGTTGGAATCAAGGCCCAGCACTGTACGACAGTCCTGTTTACAGATTATTACAGTGAATTGAATGGGTACCAAGGCTTCACCAAAGAGGTACTTGTTTTTTGTTTGTTTGTTTTTTAAGAATAATTATCCAATCTTAAGAGTATTTCCCCCCACTCATCCTCCCTACACAAACATGTGGTGTTGCCTTCAAATGAAAAGTTTTGTGTCATTAACGTGACAGAAGAATTAAATACATTTATAAAAAATGTAACTCTCAAGCATACAATTTACATTTAGAAGACTGTTAATCTATGCTAGATTGTTATTTTCCCCCTTTCTCCCACAAAAGTTTACTGGCAATCCTGTCATGGCTCATAGCTGTCCCTCTAACCATACTATGGAAGTGCAGTCACCCAGTGTAAAAAGAAGCACTTACTGGGCATCACTGACACCATTCATGTTTTACTAATAGTTGCATAATCAGCATATCTAGAATTACCTTGCATTGCCTAAATCATGTGTATATAGTGAATGTTATATAATATACTTGGCAGGTCTGTTTTAATTTAATTGAATAAAGATACAAATACTTTGTTTGGCTGGCATATATTAAATTATTATATGGAGAAAATGGTTGATTCTTATTTCTTTCAGTTGAAACACACGCACAACACTAAACATGAAACCATGTATTCCGGTACGCCTTGATTTCTACTTCTGGATGAATGTATTCATCTTAAGGAATGACCTAACACTGCAGTTTGGCATGTAGGAAAATCTTTGGGTAGAATAGGATGGGTATGTTTGAGCAGAACTTGTCAAGTTTTTTAATTTCCTAGGCAACATGTATACAGTTTGTTAAAAGTTTATATTAAACATTCTGCCTTGCTTGAGGTCTTTGCACTATCAGAACTATTCATAATTGAACACCTACCTACATCATTAATATCATAATATGACTTACTCATTAAATCTATGTACTAATCTTCTAAGCTTAACATACTGCGACTGAAATGCATGCAATTTTTGAATTGAAAAAAATTTACTAATCTCCATTATATTGTCTGAAATGTGCAGTATTCCATCCTTAAGAGAGTCATCTATCCATCAGTATCTGCATGTGTCTTCTGAACAATGAAGCAACATTTCAGCAGTTCTGTTAATATTGCCATTAGAGACATTTTTAGAGGTGAGGTACCAGAGTGGAAATAGAAACCTAGTACTTTAATAATTTCCTGTGATATTTATTAATGCATTAAATGTACATCATAATAGTACAGGCTGTAGTCCTATAAGACCAGGATGTTGATTGCATTATCATTACACAGTCTTATCTTTTCTTATTTGTTAGATTTCAATTTTTATTTAATAGCTGCACCATTTCTGTTGGGTGCCATTTTTCTCTTTGTAATATGTCTCTTCTTTTGAAAGTCTCCCCAAAAATTTAATTTAAAATTCACTCATATACACAGTGTCCATCAGACCATTCAACAAATATTTAAGTCACCTTTACTACTGCTACAACAGTAAGGCTTGGTACACATTCCAAAATTGCCCATGACTTTTATTAAAACAAGCTCATTGTCCTTAGGATTTCCTTTTATATGTCCTTATTGATCACTTTTTTTAATTGCCCCATCCCCATACCAAATGAAAATCTGAGAAAAGTCACACTGAAATCCATCCAAATATTTTGTTCAGTGTGTTAGCTTTCAATCTGCCTGATTGTATAAAGAAAAAAACTCAGATTTGAAATTCTATTCGTACTTTTCGCAAAGGGATTGTTCTTCTACCCTGGTGGTTCTAGTAGACCACTTCACTGTGCATCAGCTTTATATGTATTTTGTGGCTGGATATTTTTGTTCTGAGTGTAACATCTGGATAAAAATATTTTATGCAGTGATAACTGACTAGAAAAATTCTAATTGGATGCCCCTAAGTGCAGATGAGAAAATTGTCTTTGCCTTCTTCACCTATGAAACATTAACAAGCTGACAAATGTACTCTTTGTAGTAACTAAAACATGCTTAATCGGGGTCAAGAAGTGACTGAGAAGATGAATACATCACCACTAAACTCTGCTTTTGAATCCAGGACTTCACAAAAAGTCAGTCCACATGACTTCTAAACCACATTCCAAAACATGGAACATTCCTTTTAGAAATGGAAATGTTCTTTGATGTTTCCCCTTTTTTGGATCACAATATGAAAATATTTCAAGGGTGGAGGTGAGTTTACTCACGTGCGCTAATAACCAGTATAATAAAAAGGGAGACTTTTCATATCTTAACTACCTTTAGAAACTGGAATAGGTAATATTTCTAAATTTATTGAACGACAGAGTATTCATTCTTCCCAGTCCTAATATATTTTGAGACTGAGTTACCAGGGAATATGTAAACATCAAAAGCTGTTGGGTATCAGATTATGTTTAGTGGGTTACTATGATCTAACAAGGATGTTTTAATGGATCTGAATGTAGCAAAGAGCATGCCACCTTGATGATACTACAATCAGTAGATCTAGTGAGCAAGTACTTATCATTTGGAGGCTATATTAGGGTTTGAATTCTTACTGAATTTTTCATGAATCAAAATTTAGTTGGTGTCGATTATGATCTTAATTTGTAAGTTCAGCTTACTTTACTCATATACTTCACCTTTTGTCTTCTAACGACAGCTTAGCTTCAGAGTTTTAAGTGGCTCGGCAAAACAAATAATGAAAATCGAAGGACATATTAATGTCATACATATTGAGGGAAACCATGTTTTGCTTCAGATTTAGAAAGAAAGAAATTTAACCATTTATTTCTTGATAATTCTGCTGCTATGGATAGGTTCACTTTTAACCTGTATTGTATAACTGTTGTACCAAGTGTAGATCCTGTTGTGTTGCACATTAATCTTTACCAGTAAAGTAAACATCACAAGGTTAATACTAGTTTGGCTGAAAGAATTAGGTAGTATAATAAGAGAAATGATGACAGTTTATTCAGTATTTTTCTTTTGAAACATCTCTTTGCTAACTTAAAAATTACTTTATAATCTCTTACACACAAGCCAATGAAATAATTTGAGCTCTAGTTAAGAAGCATGAAGTCTATGATAAATCTGAACAAAAGCACTTGTAACTTGTTTTGTAAATTTCATGCCTTATTTTCCATTTTTGACACCGTAAAGTGCATTTTCTGTCAACTGTGAGCAAATTTCCCTTTTGCCTTTAATGAAAATAGTGCATTAAGTAGCCAACTGCTGCAAAATTACAAAGCAAGTTAGCCAAGGTGGATCACATCAGACTACCACTTAAAGAAACAAGTTGTGTAACAGATGGAAGTCACATGGAGTGTGGCTTTAGGGAGAATACACCTGTGCCAGATGCATGCCACTTTCAGTAGCTGCCAAATGTGCCTTTAATTAAGAACATCTCTAATTTTTTTCTTCGGATCAAGTCAGCATTTGGGGGTGGGATCAGGGCAGGGGACTTAGGGGTGCAAATATCTGGTGAAACCCACCAGCGAAGAAGCCTTTGTCAAAGTGACATGTATAACTAGCTGAGGTGTGTTTGTGTGTGTGTGTGTGTGTGTGTGTGTGTGTGTATTGCCTTTGTTTAGTAGCACGGTTATTTGCAAAATAATTGTAAAAAAAATTGCGCTGTCAGTCTTTGATGTAAAAACAAAGTGCGGTCTATACATCTAAATATGGCCTTTGTACCTAAACATGTTCTTAGGTAATCTTTGTATTCTGTGTGCAACAGTATTTGGTTTGCATTTAAAGTGAAAATAATTGATGTTATTTTTCTGGCATTACTAAGATAAACTGAAAAATAATAAAGAAAAATGCCTTATATAGCCCACAAGTGTATTATTTTTGAATATTTATTTTGAAGGGCAATATTTTTAACATTGTGAGTAATTCCCGTTTTAGTGCATCCGTTTCATATTGGAAATATTTAGCTCTTTTCTGTGGTATTATTTTGGGAGGTACCTTTTCCTGAATCAGGTAACCATAACAAGTTCATTATTTCCTTCTGTATCAAATACCATGCTTGTATTGAGTAGGACACTTTTGGGATGAAAACCAGTACTCTAGTGACCTTTACCTGGATGAAGTTTCAGAGAGGTGAGGCATTTGTATTCCCTAAAAGAAATTTTAAGATATTTCCTTTACAGGCTGAGACATGTAGGGATGCAGGACATCAGTTTAACAACTACAGGAAAGTACCATCAATACCGATACTCCTCAAACCTGATTCTGAATCTGCTCTTAAAATGTCATTTCTTTTGAATTTAACCTCATAATTTGCTTTTTCACTTGTTTTACTCATATCAATACATCAGTTTCAGACCAGTGAAGTCTCTGCAACAGGCCACAGCTAAGCCTGCCTCTTTGCAGAAAGCTGCACGTAGTTTCAATAAGCAATAAGGGCTAGTGATAGAATTTTTTTTTTTAAGGGAAAAAGGGCACTTATGGGCCACTCTAAAAGCTTGACTGTTCTTATGGAGGCAAGAAAAAAACTTGAGCTATCTTTCAAAAGATAGTTTCTCTACTTCCATGACTCCTGAAGAAAAAGGGAGAATCTGTGGTAGAGGATAAGCAGGGGCTTTATAATTAGATATAACTCTTCATACTCCAATCCCCATCACTCACTAGATGTGAAACTCTGTAGAAGGTATTTAAAAAATTCAAGTCTCTGTTCCTATTCCATAAATTTGTGACTATTGTGAGGTTTTAAGGTAGTAAGCATAAAAAGCACAATGCCTTCACACAATAAGTGCTTAGTAAGTGGGATATTTAAAATTATAAGGGATGTTTTTGTAGTTTGCCTCCTTTTAAATACCTTTTTTAAGAGATGATTCATCCTAAGGTCCTCTTTGACTCTTTACTATATAAATTTCTTTGCTCTTTTTGTCACTTAAATTGGTTTTCAGTGACCTTCATTATAATCATTTGATAAGGACTCATCTGACTATTCAACATTCAAATATTTTAACAGAATGAGACATGCAAGTATCTAGAAGACTGCCACATCATAGGGAACACACAATTCAAAACCCCAGAAGCAGGAGCATAATTAGAATAGCCAAGAAATGGCAAGTCTACTTGTATGTGGAAAGGAAAGTAATGAGTAGAATGGGAGAGACCATCAGAGGTTTAATAGGATCAGATCACTTGTAGTGACTGGCTTCTATGTGAGAAATGGGCGCCTTTGAGGGGTTATGCAAGGAGTGACACAGATTTACATTTTAACAGGACTGCTCTGGCTGCAAGTGTTGAAAATAGGGGTTAAGAGTTGGACTAGCACAATAGTAGTGGAGGTGGTAAGGAGGTTGGAATTTGGATATAATGGAAGACAGCCAAATTGCTGACAGAGTGTAAGAAATAAAACAACTGTCAAGGATAACCAAAGAAGGTCGTAGGTATAAGCAATGAGAAGGACAAAATTACCATTAATTGAAATGGGAAGGTTATGGCCAGTGCAGGCTTGAACATGTTGAATTCAGTTAAATATTTTGACATCTGAATGATGCCAAGAAAGCAGCTGGAGGTGTAAGTCTGGAGTTTGGGAGAGAGGTCTAGGCTGAAGAAAAAGTGGGGGTTACTTTTATAAAGATCATATTTTAAAACCAGCAGCTTGGATAAGATCACCAAAGAAATGCAGCCTGGATAAAGAAGAGATGGAAACAAAGGAGAGCCTTGGGGCATCTAATATTGAGAGAGAACAGAGGAACCAGCCAATAGACCAAGAAACTGCACTGAAGAAAACAGCCGGGTGTGTATTGTGCCCTGGAGCCCCAGTAAAGAAATTATTTCAGAAGAGGGATTCAGAAATTATTTCAGTGTGTCAAATGCTATTTGGTTGGGAGAGAAAGATGACTAAGAATGGAACTGTTTATTTAGCAAGGTGAAATTCACTCATTTTGACATCAGCAGCTCAAGGGAGTGGTGTGGGCAACACCCTGGGCTAAGATTAAAGAATGGGAGAAGAATTGGAGCAGTTTCCTCTTTCAGGTTTTACTATTAAGGGAAATAGAGATCTGAGGCACAACAGAAATAGTCAAGAGGTTTCTTTTGCTTAAAAAATTGAGAAGAGCATATTTGAATGATGATGGGTTCCCAGCTGAAAAGGAAAGTTTGATCATGAGAAGGCATGCAATCTAGGGCTAACTAAGAATAACACATTTACCCAGGTGGTATCCAGTCCTTCACAGAATCAGCCCACAGATCCCTATGAATAGGTTTAAATGTACAGGAAAACATAGCACTCCTTATTAAGATTTAAGAGTATTTAATGCTACTATCTCTGAAGCAAGGAGTAAAATGCTTTTATAGTTAAAACAAGTCATTAGATCACACTGAAGATTATGCCCTAAGCCCCTAGAAATCAAATTATTTGTTACATGTACAAAGATCTTGACTATTTTGATTGACAACTTCCAAATAGTTGAGAAAATGCCTAAGTTATATCTTCACATTCTTGTTAAAAACTTCCACCTAGTGTCACACATCAATTTGTTTTTCTCCCTTAAGATACATGGATCTTCATCAATTTTCTCAACCTTTTAAAGCCTGTTTCCATTTTTCAAAATTTTTTTCTTACCCTTTTCTGTCCTCTCCTCCCTACCATATGAGATTCATTGGTCTTTAAATGTTAGAATGCTCACATGCAAAGAATGCCACACCCACACTTTATAAATCAGTGTTCAGCTTTGAGAATCACAAGTGACCCAGGTTAATTTTACCAATATATTATAAAGAACACTAATTATGTATATGTATGCATATATATCTATGTGTATATATATCCATATATTTCTAATCAGCCTTTTAATGGATTGGATAGTATAAGGTCTCATTAGACTTCAAAAAGATTGAGTTTTAATGAACAATCAATCTTCTGTGTCTCAAGGTAAGTATAATCAGTTCCTTTAGTCCTAAACCTACAGATAGAAGCTACTAAAGTTTAGGTCACTCAATTCATTGGTCTAAAAGGTTAGTGGCTCTAAAATGTCAGTGAACCAAAGAGTCACCTAAGTGCACTTAAAACACAGACTCCTGCACCCTGCTTCTAATTCAGTGGGACTGAAATGGTACCCAGGAATCTATATTTTCATGTACCCTCATGGAGAAAGTAGGAATACTCAAAGGAGGTAAAGCGATAACATGAGGTACTATAGAAAACACCGGTCAAAGGGTTTTCCCTGAACAGGCAAGAGATTTTTAATTTCAAGTCCAAAACTAGGCATCCTAGTTGTATGCCCTTGATAAAATAATTCACTACAGAGAACCCTAAAGTGTTGACTCACAAATCCCAGTTCTCTAAGGTTCCAGTTCTAGAGTCACAAAGGCAAGGCAGTCTTTGCTGGGGCTTGGACACAGGCGCTGCAAGACTGAGGGGACCTGTGGCCAAACCCCAGCCTGTGCAAAAATAATTACTGCCTCTTTTGGTGGAATTGTTTCTACTTTATCAACGGAAACACTTCCAGAAGACTTCTGTGGCTTCCTATGTAATCAGATGCAGTAATGCCAAGCTCTTTCTCACCCTGACTTCATCCCTAATGGAACATCATATCAATGCAACATCAAAGATCTTAGTGCCCCTGTCAATTTACAGTACGACCTAGAAAGATTTAAAAATAGACCGGGACAACACAGAAAAGATTAGCAAACTTCTAAACCCCTCCCCCAATGGAAAGATGTTTTCTAATCCTAGATGCTATCAAAGCGATAGCGGTAGATTTAACCGCTTCAGAAGACAATCATTTCCTTCGTGACTGATACTTTTCTTTAAAAAATGAAAAACAGGGAAGTGACAATACTGATGCTCTTTGTCCATTTAGTAGAAATTATATTCTGTAACTAACCTCTTACCTATTAGTGCACCACTATTAATATTGGTATCAACTTTCATCTTGGAATTTAAAAAGTTCCTGCTCTTGAGGGGCCTTACTTGTTAGGAAGACAAGACAAATACAACAAAGACAAGTTATACCTCAAGACATCACAGAAAGATGACTGGGATAAACCGGGTCTTAAAGCTTAGCAGAGGAAGGAGGCTAGAGAAAAGGTAGAACGAGAGCCTGAGCATGTTGCCAGAAAATAATAAAAACCTGGTACTACCTAGATGAAATAAGTTACTTAACCATTACCGCTAAGTGGGAGATGGTAGCCAGAGAGTAAACTTGAAACCATATTGGAGTGGAGGGTGGGTGGGGAGAGAAGGGTAAGCAGAGTCCAGGAGTTTCAAATTTGTAGACAAATAACAAAGGTTCCCACAAAGAAGTATATGAGGATACTAATGTGTTAGAAATATGAAGACTGATGAAAGCAGAAAGTTGAGGACAGAAAGCACTAGAAAAAAAAGGTATCAGGTGACAAGGACCCAGAAAATAGCATTAATTACTACTAGCATTATAACTAATTTCACAAAATATACCTAAATTTAATTGTACTGCAAATGTAACATCAAGCTATTTCAAAATAGCTTATGAAAATGAAGATTTGGGAGTTACATGACTTTTTTTAAAAACCTTTCCAGTAATTGATCTTTTTTATGATAAACAATTTTAAGGGAAAAGAATTTCATTCATTTTTTAAAATTTTATTTAAGAGGCTGTGAATATTCTAGTGAATATTCCATGTCCAGTCAGTTTGACATTGTACTTTTAAGCACTACCTCCAAACTCCTTTGATCTGAGAAAGAGATCTAAATTCAAAGGAGTTAATTTCAGAAAAATGAAAAGCTTGCCTTAAATATTGAAAACTCCAAAATCTTGGCATGATCCTTTAAGTGTTCCAGACATGTAATGTTCAAAATGCTAGTGGATAAGTTCCTAATTTTTTATTAAATAGAAGATTTGTAATACTTAAAAGTAAAATTCCCCCCATGCATCACAGGGCATTACTAGAGGAACAGCTTCTGCTGAAGCCAGTTTGAGCAGCAAGGTTTTGAATAAATGGTCACCAACTGCCCCAAATATTATAGACAAGTGCTGTTTGCTTTGGCAGCACGTATACTAAATTATTATAGATAACTGCCTGGGGACAGAGGCATATTATTTAAACCCAATTTTTCTCTATTATGATATTCTACAATGATATCTGATCTGGGGCATGTTTAGTATGCAGACCTTGGAGAGATCTATGTGGAGGAGGAGCACATTTTATTACCAAAATAGCCGGGCAAGCCTCATTGCAATTATTCCTCTGAGTTGTAAGAATTTTGCTTCTTTAACATCAGGAAAACAGAACCATATACTGTCAGCCCAGGTTTGCATTCTGACTTTGTATTTACAGCAGTCACTGTGTATGAACCATTACTAGCAAGTTCCTGAATCCTCAATATTCAATTTGAACAATTCTCATCTGCAATACAGTCCACACAAGAGAAAATGTTTCTGTGGTCTCAGATTTCTAGAGAAATCATTGTTCGCTATACTATTACTAATGTTCTCTTCCAGTTTGGAGATCCAAGTGTCTTTAAACTTTGAATCTTTTGTATCTCTGTTTAAGCACAAGACTTCCATGACTCAGATTTATAACATAAAATGTAATTCTGTTCATCAATCCTTTGCCTTAAGAGATGTTAGGTTTTACATTGGGGTTTTTGAAAGATACAGCAAGATCGAACTAGTCTCTAATAATATATATTCGTCTAAGAACAATGGGGTAAATTAATAAGCTAAATGCCTAAGAAATATAAAATTCATATCCATTCATGTTAAATATGAACATGCTTAATATTATACTGGGGGTAATGGCATCAAGGTGGAATTTTTGTTTTTACATTTATTTTCCTCCAAATTTACTGTTTTTTTCTCTAGTACTGTGGAAAAAAAATCTTCATTTCCCCTTTTTTAAATGTTGAGATTCAAAATGCCAGCTCTCAACAACAAACTATCTTTTATCTCTTCAATCTCTTGTATGTTGATTTAGTTTCATATTTAGTTTCATATGTTATTGTTTATAGTAGTTTACTTCGGGGATTTATACATCAATATATATATTCCTACACAGATATATACAAGCTTTTTATCCTCATCTTACCACTTGATAATACAACTTTAAGTATGTTTTACACAGCTGTTCCTTGGTCAAGGTCATTTGCAAGAGCAAGTCGGTTTCTGAAGAAATCTTGTTTGGTGGGTGAAGGATCCATTGAGGGATTCTCATTAGTTTTTTCCCTGTATTCTGATCCACTGGACCTAAAATCTCAGCACACAGATAAAGTACAGGTTGATTTGGTTTTAATTGTTTTCAAATATTTTATCTATGCAAATCTTTTTGCATTTGTAAAACAGTTGCCTGCTACATATGGAATAATTTTTACTTCCCCTGAATATCATGATGCAGGATATATGTATTTAAGGTTCTCAGTGAACATAAGGAAAATATCTTTGCAATTCTTTCTGGGGACAACTGTGAATACTGTGTATGTCAGTGTAAAGTATTGTGTAATAACATTGTAAACAGGGAATTAAAGCTCAAGAGATCCTATTTCTGATTCAACCAAGAACTACTCCATAAATTACCAAGGCCCTTAAATTTAAATGGATGAAATTCATTTTTCTCAACCAGGATTATCAAGGGCCTTTACTAAATTTGGGTATTACATTACAAACTCTTGCTTTTGCTTATTTTCATTTTTAAATGAGAGATTTATTGAAGCCAACCACACATATATGCTACATTTGGTAGAATGCAGAAATTAATACAGTAATCAGATAGAGGAGCATCTATAATCTCAACCATCACAAAGGAGATCAAGCCAAATCAATAGTCAACAACTCAAATTAGTCCAATTGAGTCCCCAGTCGAGGGTGCATTCTTCCTTTATCTTGGTTAAACCAGTTGGGTAATCCATTCCAGCTCTGCACCTTCTCCAGTCTGTTCATGTCAGAAGTCCCTGGAGGGAGGAGGCTTTCTAAAAATAACCTCTGACAAACTAGGCTGGGACCTTTTGAACACCTTAAACTTTGAATTACAGTGGGTAAAAACTAGCCCTGTGACTAAGAACCAGTATCAAAGACCTCATGCAGATGTATGAAACATATTAGACATGAAGCTCTGTGTCTAAAGCTCCTACACAACTGAACAAATTCCTCATACGCCGAGACAATCAGCCATGCTTTCACTATCCACAAAGGATAGGTACTTTCAGTATTTTTGGTATGCTATGAGTCTTTGTTTCTGCAATTCAATTATGACTATCACTTACTGAACTAATTGGGCAGAATTCAAGCATCCCTTTACATTAGTCAAGCAAAGAAGTTGGATCCACACAAAGATAAAACATGTCTAACTGAAAGCCTGATGACTAACTAGCTATTTTCACTTTTCACCTTATATTCAATATCACAGATGAAGCAATAGCTACCCACTGTTTTCTACTTATGGTTGGTAAAAAGCACTCTTCTATTACATCCCAGCACATAAAGGAAACACTTTTGTCTCTCAACCCCAGTATATCAGAGTACTCATCAAATAAGAGGCTATCCCTTGGGGTGAAAGTCCTCCTACTTTACAGAAGCTTTGCTGGGACTCTCCTTTGTAACAGCCTCCACATACCCTGTCTAGAAACTCTGAGAGAACTCTCAAGAGTCCTACCTACCTCAAGTTTTTTGTTTGTTTTTTGAGACTAGGTCTCGCTATTTTTGCCTGTGGAACCGCAGGCTCCCATTGTCTGTGGTACCACAGACTCAAGCAATCCCCAGCCTCAGCTTCCCAGGTAGCTGGGATTACAGGCGCGCGCTACCACGTCCAGCTATTTTTTTGGGACTAGGTCTCGCTACGGGCCCCCAACGGGACTCGAACCGCGATCCCTAGCCCTGGCCGCGGCTTCCTGGGCTGCTGCTTATAGGCATGCGCCACCATGCCCGGCCTCAAGTTTAAATTATCCCTAATTAGTACATTGTGCCTCAAATGTTAGGAAGTTAAATGGCTAACCATTTTATTCTTCCCATATCTTATGATCCATAAGATGACGAATGCCTCCAGTTTAGGGAGCAGGACATAGTAAGCAGGATTTGAATCTGGCTGGTATTTCTTATCAATTGTTCCCCCACAGGACAGTTATCTCATGAGAAAGTTACCAGCAAAACTTAAAAATTTTCCCTACATTTCCCCTCTTAGCTGTATCTGCTCACTCCAAAACCCCAACGTGTTATACTTTGATGGTTCCAACATGCAACTGTTCAGTGTTTACCTGGAAATGGGAAAGCTTTGATGTCACCACCAGCCCCAAGGACCACAGAAATCTTCACCAGTTGCGTTCCCATTTCTGAAACAAATGCCAAAATCGCCCTGTCTAGTTTTCAAAGTCCACAAACTCAGCTTAGTTGTCTTTTTTTTTTTCTTAACTGCTCTTCTCACAAACCACCTTCTCTCTGTGTCTCCAGGTGTGGACTTTCTCTGCATTTCTTGATGTAAAAGATTAATTAACTAATGGCTAACTTGTTAATCCCTTTCATAATCCAGTAGCCCACCATCACTATGACTAAAAGCACATTTCATCCTTTTAAAGATAATTTTAATTGACCTCTTTATAATGTGTATATGGTATATGGCCATCTTAACATCTGGATTCTTCCAAAGGTATGGCTGTCAAGACTCTGAAGTAATGTATACCTAAATTGCCGGGTAATACCCTTCAGAATCTAGGAAAAGTGGTCAGAAAATTTACTTTTATTCCATTTCTTTATAAAACAAAAATGACTTTTGAGCTCCTTAGGCCATTTTGGTTGACTGCAGGACAAATCTGAGTAGACATTAAACAAGACAGGCAGGCAAAACCTTTCTGGGTAAGGATACAAAACTACCAGTAAATTTGACACACAGCCTTCCAGATGTTTGGTAGAAAGACAACACATCTGTTGCTAACTTTCCTTCTACTCAGTTGACAGAAACAAAGAAAATAGCAAGTTGGGACAGCTCATGCAAGTATAGACTTGCTACAAATGTGCTTTAAAACTTGTTTGGAGCTGGGAAAGAGAGGAGGGGTGATATTCAGTGCCACAGAATCCTCTGATATAATTGGAAAGGCTGCCCATGTTTAAAGCTTTGGAAGATATGCACATGGAGAAGGGGGCAGGGGAATATCCATCCTATTGGCCAAAATCAGCCCAAGTAAATAATGTGTGACAAATTAGCATTCACTTAATAAATATTTATTGGGTGTTTACTATGTTCTAAATACTATGCCTTGCAGCTAGTTACCCTTATATTCAGGCTACATGCTCTTAATGGGACGAAACTATTTCTTTTATTTTTATTTATTTATTTATTTATTTATTTATTTATTTTGTGTGTGTGTGTGTGTGTGTGCTAGATGGAACCTAACACACTGCGGACTGTTAGAAACTGATTTCAAGTTACCTGTTGAGATTTCAAGTTACCTGTTGAGAAACATTTGTAATCAGGTTTAAGTAATCTAAAATGTTATTCCTTCAATAATGTCCTTAAACTTTAAAGTTAAATAGAAAATATTAATGGGGAAATGAGAGAGAATCCCAAAGTAGATAAGAATGGGGGAAGTGCTGGAGATAGGCTCTAAGTAGGTAAAGAGAAAAAGGATAAAATTATCAGTTGAATCCTTATTGCTTTCTATCACATGATCTGATCCATAACCAAGGTTGGGCATATTTAAAAATAGCTGATAATACAACAAAAGGTTCACTTTCAAGTATAAGAGACCCTTATGTGAATCAGGGAGGGAGGGTGATGACCAGGAAGGAGATACTCTAAGGCATATAAATTATGAAGCAAAAAATAGGCAGAGACTAGCTGAGGAAATAGGGTTAATAGCTGAAAAGTCATAAGCTTTATCTTTCACTCCCTCCAAATTTGAGGATAAAAAGAACATACCATTCCTTCCTCCTAAATTATCTTATTTTATCCTCTTTCCCCATGCCATGTCCCCATCCAAGAAAACTTGTTAATCTAGTGCAAGATTTATGTGTGAAGATGATGTAGTAGTATCTGCCTCAGACTTTATGATAGTCTAGATTTAAAGTATTTGATCCTTCTAGAATGGGATACTTGGTGTCCCATCCTGCTCAAGGCAGAGGAGAAAGGACCCAGCATAGCATTACATTTGTTCCTGATTTCTAAGAATCCTTATTTAAAAATTTTTAAGTCACTCAACCATTTTCAAACTTGAAGATATATAGTCTTTCCTGATCAATTCTGGGCAGCTCTCAGAGACATGTGACCCGGTATTTATCCAGGATAGATGCATCTGAGATAGAAACAATCATAGCATCATCCTTTTCCCCAAATATCTTGGGCACTTTTTAAAAATTTCAACTTGACTTTCCCTTTTGAATCCTTGTGGGTATGAACATTCGGCCCTCCCAGCCTCAGAGGGAAGAGAACCCTTTCTCAGGTTTTCTGTTGCATCTGGCTCCATGCCTAGCTTCATCCCGAAGCAGCATTCTGGGTGTGTGGGGCCACCAGCCAAACAAGCCCCTATGGATACAAAAAGTGTGTCAGTGTAGACAGGAATGAGCCTCCAGTGGGCTATGGGGGAGGCAGGTAGTGAGCCCCATATGTGACACAGGCAGTTTTTTTTCCTGGTTCTTGTCCATCTTGGACCTCTGAGGTCAGATTCTGGCATGATTTCAGTACCCAGATTAACCACTTCTTAGTCACAGGGTTTGCTGCCAGCCTGACTTCCCAACATATGGAAGAACAGGCTGACTCTTTTCAGTTCCTCTCTGTACATGTCCACAGGTCTGACTTCAGATGCAATTTCCTCCATAATGCTGAGACCATGTCATTCACCAGTCTATACAGTATAGTGTCTCATACAGCAAATGCATATAAGAAAGAATGATTAATGACAGGAATGGTATATTCTGATCTGTATTAAAATCCACTGACCTTCTGTGCTACGCTGGAGCTTCTCTGCCTTCCTCTCTACCTTAACATAAATGGAACACACTTTCCATGGTCCTTGTATGAAAATACGCAAGAAAATTTACTCAAACTTCTTCTTTATCCTATGCCAATTCCTCAAAGTGCCACTGTGATCCCCTGGAGTAGTGAAAAAAAAGTATCACTTGATGGTGCTCACAGAACTACACCAAATCTAAAAAACCAGGAAAGCCTGCCAGAGGAAGTAGGCATCTATGTGGCTACATAACTTCCATTCATCTAAAGTTTCAGATGTCTGACACCAATAGGATTGATGCAGGAGAGGAAGGAAAGGGTAGGAAGACTAAGGGGATCTATTTGAACTTCTAAGGAAGATTCCAAAAATTGCAAGCAAACTGAAAGGAATTAACCAACATGAATTTTGAAGAGTCCACAGCAAATCCTCAGCATTGTACTAAGGGCTGTGGGGGGCTATAGAAAGATAAAAATCTGGTTTTCTACATGGTAAGTCTTAAAATTATAGGTCCTGAGGCCACTTTATTTTCTTGTTTCATTGTTTTAAAAGATGTGATTAGACTGATCTAATACAAAGTCAAACTACACATAAAGCAAATCCCAGCACTGAAAAGGACTCAGGTGAGTAATATCCTGTGCAATATCCCATCCAGAGCAGGAATTTCATTCATAGCCACCTTGACCAGGGCTATCTAGTTTCTACTTGTAAGAGAACTCATTCCCTCATGAGGCAACCAGCTCCAGCTCCAGGCAGCTACATTCTCAGGAAGTTCTTTCTCTTACCCTTTGCTCCCAGTTTTGCCCCCTGGATATAGAGGACAAGTCCACTCCCTTTACCTCAGGTAACTAGCAGAGCATTTTCTGAGACTCGGTAAAGGAAATAGTGGTTGCCCTATGGTTCACTGCTTTCCAACAGGCAGTAACCAAACATTAAACATGGAAGTAAGCAAATAGGGGCTGTTTGTTTCTAGAATAGTGTGGTTAAAAGGGAAAAAAAATCATGCAGAGCCCTTAACTAGTTTGGAGTCCATAGAAAGATTTAGGAGCCTAAAGCCCAAGGTCAGATTGGAGAGTTGTCTGCTTTCAGGTCTCTCCATCCCTGTCAAACTTGACAGAGATAGAAAAGATTTAAGTGTATGATCCTAGAAAGAGAGATACAATCCTTAATTCCTCACCTCATGAATAAAGGTAATATAGCAATAGTCTTGCATGCATGGGGCTATCTTAGCAAAACTGAAAAGGGACTTAGTGCTGTAGGGATGTGTCTAATTGCAGTATTGTTGCTCTTTCTTCCTCTTCCTCCTTCTTCCAGTAACAACAGGTGGGAAGCAACAATAAGAGACCCATTAATACCAGTACTGGTCTTCCTTGAGAAAAGAATTAAACCATCAAAAGAAAAAAAAAAATTCCTCACTCCAGGTCTGCCTTTAAATTTTCCATCAAGACCATTTTCCACATTGGCCAGTAACCTACATCCTCAGGAGCAAAGTGATTTCCCTGTGCTTCCTCTCTTATCAGAAAATCTCCCAAGGCAGCAATAGTGCTCTTGTTGAACTTTTCCACTCAGCAAAATATGAAGACTTATTTCTTGACTACAAGAATCTCCTCTACTAAGAGAAACTAAGTGTGAGGAAAATCTTTCTAAGGGAAAAGCCTGAGAACCCACAGAGAGGGAGACAGTGGGGTTTCAGGCAGGCAATAGGGAGCTGGAGAACCCCTCTCATCTTCCTTTCATTTTATCATTCCATGCTGGGATTTGGTCACTGTCTCCCAGTCTACAAAGCAAAGTGCTGGCCAAATAGCTGGGGTGGAGGAGGGGGCAAGGGGAGAGCAGTGATTTCATAATAGTATAGGAACCTCATTAAAGTGATTTTTAACGAGGGCCCAAGTCAAATCCACTCAATTGTTCTGCCAGGGAAAACACTAACAAGAGTTCCAATAAGTAGGATCCAGAATAATTATAGGCCTCTAAAGCTTAAGTGCTGAGATGCCCTTAGAAAGTTTTCTTCAGGTGGGGATTTGGAGCATACACTGTTTCCCACACCTCCTGGTCTAAAGGGATTTATCTGTTATAAGTTAAATGTACCAGAGGTACATGTCCCAGAGTACCTCTTCTGTTCACTCCTCTCAGCATCTTCACCTGGAAGGAATTGTGGCTACCTGAGTTCAGGCACTGACCTTGAAACAGTTGCACAAAATCAGACTAGTTGATACTTATCACTGTTAAAAACTCAAGACTTAAGCTAAAGGGAAATGAGTTAGAGTGCTGTCTTGTCTAAGGGCTACTCACTTCTTTTTAAAGAGCTTGCGGAAGGAGCTGCGAAAGCCCCCTTTCTGGTCTTGCCTGGGGTTTTGATCGCTGAAAGATGTTTGTTCACTTTCTCTTTCTTCCTTTGGACAGAATCTGGTGGTGTCTTCTAAATGCATCTCCTGAAAACACAAAAAATGGTGTGTGTTTTTTTTTTTTAAACTCTTTTCCAAAGTTATATCTATCCTGGCTATGGGACAATTTTTTTTAACTTTTTATGCTTTCCTCTCCCACCCCAAAAGACTAATGGTGGGCACTCTATTTCAACAAGAGCAAACCTAGACTAATTAAAAAATCAGTAGTTGGAAAGGATAATTTTCTGCTGCATATGTTTCTCTGTGTATCAGGCAAGTAGTCTAGGAGGACTATCTATGATAATTAAAAAATCAGGAAATAAAGGAAGTTAGAGAAATTTAAAAGTATAGAAAAATTTATATGGCTGGAAAACCAGCAGAAGTATTATTCCCTTCTATCTCTGGGTATGCTTCTCTTTCTACAAAATAAGAAAGCTTCTTGAAAATAATTTACTTCTAAACTCAAGAATCTAACTCTTTTAGACATCAGTGAGGAAAGGAGTTTCTCAGAGGTCAGATCTGTTTTATAGTAAATGCCAATGAGTATTTCCAACCCGTAAGTATACCTTTAACACAGTTTTTATAATTCTTAATCCATGGTATTTGGAATGTAAAGGAAAAAGTAAAAAATACAGTTCTATTTCTTGTGAACTTTATAGTTTTTTTAAATGTGAAATGCACTAAATAAAAGATATTGCAAATGTATACATTTATCTTGAGGTGACTAAAATTTCCTGATAATCAAAAATAACTGCTTAATTTTAATGACCTTAACCGCAAGAAGTTTTTATAAAACTACCCCAGATCTGCTCTGAAAGTTTCATGAATGAATGAGTAACTGCTTGCAGACAGAGAAGCATAGTGGGGACAGTTTTCTTTAGGAAACAAGTGGGTCTGACTTTGAGACATTAATTAGGGGTTGTAGTAGCAGATCTAGAGATTCTCTGAGATTCTACTAAGATTCATAACTAAACCATGGAGATCAACATCTTAATGGTTTAGTTTGGCGTTTCTCAAAGTATGGTCCTGGGGCTACATGATCAACCCTAGCTTCTATTTAAAATGAAAATTCCTGCCAGACATCGTGGCATGCCTGTAATCCCAGCTACCTGGGAGGTTGAGGCTAGGGGCCACTTGAGTCCACGGGTTCAAGACAGCCCTGGGCAACACAGTGAACCCTAGTCTCTAAATAAATAAATAAATAAATAAATAAATAAATAAATAAATAAATAAATAAATAAATAAATAAATAAATAAATAAATAAATAAATAAATAAATAAATGCAGGCTCCTGAGCCCCAACTCAGACTTTCAACCCCAACTCAGAATCTCTGGAATTAGGTTTAGGTAATCCTTATGCACATTTAGATTTTGAAAACCTGTGTTAGTGTTTTAAGGTATGTTTTTGCTCACTTGCACTTAATGTGTATTTGGATAACCTGGGGATCTTGCTAAAATACAGATTCTTATTCAACAGGTCTGGAAAGGGATTCAAATTGTACATTTATCACAAGCTTCCTGTTAATGCAATTGCTACTCATCCAAGGACCACATTTTGAGAAGTGGTACTATTTAGGAATTAAATCTATTAATAATTAAAGTTTTATAGGCCCTAACTTTGGGATCACATCTATTAATAGTTTAAGGGAAATCTTTCTTTGAAATTATGATCTTTATAATATTTAGCATTTGTGTAATATTTCATACTTTCCAATGCATAGTCACAAAGTTTATCTTATTTGACCTTATCTGCATGACAACCCTGTGAGGTAGTAAGTAAATATTCTCTTATTTTTAGAGAGAGAAAACTGGAAACATAAAGAAGCCAAAGCATTGCCTAAAAGCACATAGCTATTTGGCAACAGTCAGGACTAGAACCCAGATGTCCTGATCTTCATCCACTGCTCTGTGCTCAATTACATTGTTTTCTTTCTTGACTTTCAGAGACAGAACAGGACTTAGACCTTGGTTGACTCAGTTATTGAGGGAGGGGGAGGGAGATATACAGAGTATATTTCAGGAGCAGGAACAGTAAGAACTTGAAACATCTCAGCATGAAAAAGCTGATCCCTTTAAACACAGGGCTGTTGAAAGGTTGATCTTTCCCAACTAAAACCTCTACCCTGCTCCTACCTCATACACATAAGCACATATACATATATACACAAATACATATGCACAAATACATGCACAAATGCACACACACAGCCTCTGCAAGGCACCTTTCTCTAGGGTTCCCAACAATCCATACCTTCTGAGGTTTTAGAACCATTTTGTCCCAAAACAGAAATAAGCAACATGAACTTTGTAAATTTGAAGTTTACTGACAATTGAAAGAGAAAAGTCCTCTTTTTAACTGACTTCCATCAGACACTTCTTACATCTTTCTGAACTGACTTGACTCCTGTCTCATGCTGTTAAGAAGGAAACTTGCTGGCCAGTATATCTGATTAACATTGTCTACTATACAGTTTATCTTTATTTGGTATGTCTGATAAACAGTCACAAATACATTATTCATTGTTCATTTCTCAGATAATTTGTGACAAATGATTTCCACCTGGCAATTACTGACTCCCAATTTTCCATATCACATATCAATTAGGAAAGATGGATATTTTTGCAAAAATATGAAATGTTTATATACATGTTCTTTGTCGCTTAAATTATGCTAACCAGGTTTTATATGTTAACCTCTACCAAATTACTTAGAATTGGTACTATTATTTCCTATCTATTTCCCTTGTTAATGACTTCTGAAATATTGAAACAAGCCTAAAAGCAATCTATCAAAAAAATTTGTCTAGTAGAATTTTGTAAAGTTCAGAATTGAAAATCAGAGCCAGAAGGAAATCTGACCCCTGGAAACCTCAGAAACTTTAAGGTGCACACACTAAGGCTTTTTATTCTCTGTGGGAACTAGACACATACTTTGATTCCTGGAGTTCAGATGGACTGTAAGCCCCAGCGCCTTTCTTTTGCCTACCACTGCCCACTGGCAGAGCACACTATAGGGAAAGCATGGTCCTGGTATTTTTAAAAAGACCTGCCAGCCTTTTTGCATGTCTTCTTGCCCTACTCTTTACCTTGCCAAATTCTAGGTAGCTTTTATTTATTTATTTGTTTGTTTGTTTTGAGACTAGGTCTTGCTATTTTTGCCTGTGGAACTGCAGGCTCTCGTTGCCCGGGGTAACACAGACTCAAGCAATCCCCAGCCTCAGCTTCCCAGGTAGCTGGGATGACAGGCGCACGCCACCACGCCCAGCTATTTTTTTGGAACTAGGTCTCGCTACGGACCCCAGGCGGGACTCGAATCGCGATCCCTAGCCCCGGCCGCTTCATAGGCTGAAGCTTACAGGCATGAGCCACTGTGCCCGGCCTTTCTAGGTAGCTTTTAACATCAAACATTCAAATTATTTGATTTTAAAAGCTCTGACCATCACCCCAAGAGGGCTTAATACCCTTCTCATGTATGCCCAGGATTTATTATAATTATGTGTTTCAATGTGTCTTTCCTGCAATAAGTCAGCAGTCCTGGAGGGTGCAGATTGAGTGTCATTTATTTCTGAAGCCTCAGCACTCTGTACAGAGTGAAAGTAGTTGCTCAGTATCCCTAAAAAAATGAATGAAATGATTGTGATTCACAGTCTGTTCCTACTTGCTTGAAAATGGAATGGAGGGCCTATTTTCTAGGAAAACCCCTTCTAACCTAGGCTACGGGATCACCAGAAAGTGATACAAGTGATACTTGGTGGAGGTTAAAGTCAGTTCTGGACAATGTCATTTTCAAGATGTACCAATACAGTTGCCCTGTAAATCCTAACCACATTTAAATGATGTTCAGCAGGAAGGATAGCGGCCCAGGTCGAAGCTATCCTGTTACTCTCTGCGTGAAAAGTGCCCTTGTTCCAATCCCATGCAGAGAAATGAAGCTTTGTACAGAAACTATTAGTAGCCCTTTCATGGATATGTATTTTGAACGCCTCTGTATATGTCCCAAGACTTGCAAACACCAAGGTTGGACATCAAAATACCAAACAATGATGGGCTAAAGTAGGTGCTATGCGTCAATGTTTCCTTGACTATTTTGGGATGTCCTCGTCCCACTGGAGTCTGCAAAGTAACGTGACACCATTTTCCCGTCAAAAGGAAAGCCAGGGATAATGAACTGAGCTTTCCAGTGAACTTGACAGGGAGTCCACAGCGAGATGGGGCACTTCTTTTTCTCCCTAGCTACACACAAGGCTGTAAGGGCTCGGGGAGTACAGTAGGCTGGCACACACGCGTCCAACGTTTTGAACATTGAAACAAGGCAGTGCACCTAACAGAAAGAGGGGAAAACAGACAGGCCCAGACTTGAGCAGTGCTGCGAACGTCAGGTGTAACTGAGGCGCCACAGCTGAAACAGGCAGGCAGAGAACTTCCCTGGCTGACGCGGTGTGAGGGTGCGGGGTCGGGTGGCAGGCGGTTCTAAGAGTTTGTGTTTCTACTATTGACTGCCATGTACTGTATGTCTGCGCGCCGTGCTCTTGGGCCCTGGTACTGCAGAGCAGGCGCTTACACGCGCCTCCGAGGGCCACTGAAGCCCTAGCCTGTGACCCGAGGTCTCTCTCCCTCAGCGTCCGCCTACCGGGCTCCGCTCCCCGTCAGGGCAGCCAGCCTCCCCTCAACACTAGCCGAGCCCGGGCTGCTCCCTGGCGATCTAGGCCCGGGGTTGCCAGCGCTGTGGGTGTGGGTTCGGTTTTACTTTACCCTCCTTACTTCCAAATAGGTCTGCTTTTCGCTTTGGGACCTCTGTTGGGGGAAGAAGGTCCGGGGCGCGCCGCGGGCAGCGGCGGCGGCGGCCGAGCCGTGCGGGGGCGCGGCGCGCTCGGCCTTGAGGGGCGCGCGGCCGCCGCTGCTGCTGCGCGTGCTGTAGAGGCGCGGGGCCACGCCCTCGGGGGGCGGCGCGCGCGGGAACTCCTTGAGGGAGCGGCTCAGCGGCTTGGCCTTGCCGTGCGCCTGCGCCTGCGCCTGCGCCGCCACCTCCAGCTTGTAGGCGCCGCTGCTGCCCGCCGGCGACGTGGCGCTCTTGGGCAGCGGCTGCAGCGGGTGCTCGGGCCGCTCGGCCTCCATGGCGAAGCTGACGGGCCGCAGGAAGCAGATGTCCAGGCTGGACTCGGAAGAGGCGGGCGAGCAGTTCTCGAAGAGGGCCGGGGCCTGGAAGGGCTCCTCGTCGTAGGGCGCGGGCAGCGCGAAGATCTCCCCGCCGTACTCGAATTCCTCGTAGCCGGCGGGCACGAAGCCGCGGACGTCGGGCAGGAGCTCGGCCGGGGCGCGTAGGGAGCGCTCCACGTTGCCCAGTGGCTCGGCCGGCGAGGGCTCGAAGTCCATCTCCGGGATGGCCTGCAGGGGCCCGGCGAGCGCCTTCACATCCTGCTCGGCGGCACAGAACTGCGCGGGCGCCAGAAGGCTCTCGGGCCTCTCGTGTTTTCTGCCCTCCATCTCCCAGTCGCTGGGCTTCCCGGGCTGCATGCTCTCCACCAAGCTTTGCTGCTGTTGGCTTTTCTTCACGGGGGGCATCAAATGTCTTTAAAGGAGAAACAATACAAGAGAGATGTGCTTACGGTTTGTTAGTGCGGGCCCCTCAAGGCCGGGACCCGCTTGTACTGCTTGGGCAGTTCAACCAGCTCCTTCCATTCGCGCTCCCACCTTTCCCGGACGGCCTACGTGTTACCTGCCAACTCCACCTACTGCTCCCATTGAATTCCCACGATTCCTAGTCCCCAAGGTGAAAATTGCTATCTAACGCAGATGCCCGAGGTCTCATCTTAGCAAGGAATTATTCACTGTATCGAGGCGGCTGGTGGGGCAATGTCTGTCATCACTCCCCTGTGAAAGCCCTGACTTCCCAATCACCTACCTGCCTGCCAAGGCACCTTTGTTCTCTTTTTCTTGCCCTAACAGAATTACCAAGGAATGAAAACACCTTTTGTTCAATTCATAGATCCTCACACTTAAAAAAACGAATTCCTAGGTGACATGAATGCGGGGTGATTGATAACTTGGTTCTGGATGATGGTATGTAGGGTTCACTGTATTTTGCATGCATATGAAATTCTCATAACAAACTAAACACCACCTAGCTGTAAAACATGCAACATGTCTTCTCAAGCTTTCCACCCTAAATTTGCCCTATATTATGAAAGTTTTTTTTAATTATGCTAAATAAATAACTTACATAAGGACATAAGATCAGATCAGGAGTAATTTCTCAATTATCCTGGAATTTAGTTGCCAGACCTATGTTGAGTAGATGACTTGCTGACGCTAGTGCTGAGGATCTTTATCTAGTGACCTTAAAATGAAAATTACACACTGAAGATATTTTCTTCAGTGATCATAAAACGAAAATTAGTTGTCACACTTAGTTGTGAAAAGAAACTGAAACAAAATAGCACCTGACTTCAGCTCTTTCTTAACTTGGAAGATTGTTGGGTTTTTCAAATCCAAATGGAGTGCAACAGCAGCTATTTTCAATCTGGTTATAGTCTGCAGGGATTTCATGATTTGGAGCTGTTTATTGCACTCTCCCTACAGGATTGCTAGAATTTTCTCTGTAGAGAAGAATTCATTTTGGGATTTATAGAAGTAGTTTCTGGTAGGTTTTAGAACTTCTGCCTCTCACATTTGCCCTTTCACTTCTCACTAATGTTCTAATATACTTAAGAAATAAGGGCAAAAAAGGGAAATTGGCTTTACCCTTAGCAGAGGGAAAAAGTTATGGATTTGCACATTCCTTATCCTAATGATTGTCAAGTTTACTGAATGAAAAGCCAGCTTAATGCACTAGAGGTTTATGTGCAGACTTCACAAGTCAATCAAACCTATATGAGGACTGCTTTCAAAGAAGCTATCATAAGTGAGAACTAGATTATGAAGTCCCTTTCCAAAGATGCTTCATAGAGAATCAGAAAGGGTTCATCAGCATTCTTTCTGCATCATCTCATATTTATTTCTTATCCTGAGGCTTCCTCTAACTCCTAACTGGAACTCCCTTTTCCTACACTTTCATTCTGGAGTCCTTAACAGAGTTTCTACCTTTTTGACAGGCCATAAAATGCCCTCCCTGGCTTCTTAATATCACTCTATTCCAATTCATTAGTATCCAAACCCAGAGGTATATAGGTGGAGGGTGGTGATGTGTGGTAAAATTACTGGGAGTAACATCCTGCCTCTAGACCTGTCCCTTAACATTAGTGCGTGCCTCTGAGATCTGAGCATCAGGTCAACTGCTTACCTACCACACAGTGGCCTGATGGAGCTAGAGGGAAGAGTCCTGTAGTTCATACTACCTCCACAGACTGGGATCAAGAAAATTGCCATTAACTTTCCCACAGCAACAAGTGCTTACGTGACAGCAGAGCCAGAAGTGGGAGCAGAAGGGTAGGGTTGCAGAATCTCTTCAGAATGGATCCCACTGTCACGGACAGCCTCAGATCCTGGAGAAGGAGAGGCCTCCTGCCCGGCATTTGCACACTGGGAAGCCAGCCCTTTGTACAGCTTCGCCATGGATGACCTAATGGAATGGAAGTCATAATTCTCAGGATGTACAGTAGGAAACTGACTCTGAACACATAGATTATGGCAATAAAGACTGAGAGATTTCTCAGATGAAGGTCAGCTGTGAAGGTTTTCCTCATCCCTAACCCCTCTCCTAACCTCTTTACAAACCAGCTGCTTACAAAACAGGGAGCAGGTGAATGATGGGTGGTGCTACAAATGTGAACTGGCTGACTTGAGTTTGGAGGAAGGTGCTGTACGGGAAGATGTCCTCTCTTAGGGAAATCTACTTGCGAAAATAGCTTCCTCTTCTGGAAGCATCCATAGTAATGACTGTCTTCCTCCTTTGGTTGGGATGAGGTTGAAGTGAATTCAAATCATGAGGAAGTTCTGCTACAGGTTGCTCCTGACTCATCTGAAGCCTGGGTTCTTCCAGTTTTAGTATATGTGCTGCCAAAGCGAGCACGAAGCCTGCGTTCTTCTTGTCAGTCCTTCCCGTTTCCTCTCAGCATGAAATCTGTTCAACCAGCATCCCCTTCCTAATTTATTTTATTTTTATCCATAGCATTATCTAGCTATTAGCTGGCTCTCCTGCTCTAGAGAGCAAGCTCTATGTGGGAATTTTTTTCTGTTGTATTCACTGCTGTAAATTTAGTATGTAAAATAGTGCCTGATACAACCATAAGTACTCAATAAATATTTCTTGAGTTAATGAAGGAAACCACATTCTGGCCTTTAAATTGGACTTTTGAACCTAGCAAGTTTAGGGAGTCTGAACTACTTCAGGTTACTACTGGTAACCTTAGATAAAGGGGGTCTGCGTAAGTAATAGAATCAAAGTGCTAATTTTTCTAAATGAATTTGTCTATTGGGTGGGTTGCACCCCTTCCCTTCTCTTTATCTCCAGTCACTGTATTTCAATCACTTAACATAGTGTTGTCACTGCCACTCACAATGGCTATCTGCATCCCTATTCTCAAAAATCCTTATCAACCCTCTAGTCTCTACCATCAGAACCTTACTTCTTGAGCTTTTTCCGTTTCTGAATAAGCAAATCCTCGTTGCATTGAAACAGCAGGGTGTAGTGTGAGATAAACACTCGAAGGCGCTGAACACACACCAGGAGTAGGTAATAGTCAGGGTGTTCCTGCTCTGTGAACTTCAGGACATTCTAGATGGAGGGAAAGAAACAAAATTAGAATGAAAATTTATTCTGCACCTGGATTTATTGTGAGGTTTTGGTAGTAATTTTATTATCAAAACAATATACAGGGTCAATCTAATTAAAAGCTGAAAAGTAAAATTTTCTGTTCTCTGTGTTCATCACAGCAAGGGAAAATGATAGTCACTGTGTTCCTATTTGAACTGACTGAACATAAGTTAGACAAAATAGGATGTATTAATTAGATTTCCAAGGTAATGAGTCAGTCTAAAAATTACTGTCTACAAGAAATGCCTTGGAACCACATGGAATCGATGGTGAGAATATCAGGTATCAAGGCAGGCTGGAAGATGATATTTTCTTTTAATAAACATGGCCAGGTGGCCTTGCCAATGACATTGCCTCTGTGATACTGTGGGACGTGCATGCTAGTTGGGTTTAGGGAAGCTAACCACTATGAAATGCTTCCTATTGTCAAGCACTAAGCCTTTTACATATACTTTCCTGCTTAATTTTTACCACAACCTGGTTGATAGTATAATTATTCTCTCTACTTAACATACAGGAAACAAGGCACAGCAAAGTTAAATAATCTTCATAAAGCCACACAGTTCATGAGCAGTAAAGCCAGAGTGTGAAGTTGAGTCAGATAATCAAACTAGGGCTCTTGTTTACTTGTAAAACCTGGGTTTCATTCTTATTTTTTTTCACCTACTAGGTGTGTTAACTTGGTATTTCTTTGCTTCTCCCTTTCCTTAACTAAGAAATGGTAATAATGATATCTATTTCATGGGGTTGTTGAAAGGATTAAATAAGCTAATGATTGTGAGAAAATTATTTTAAAATCTAAAGTCAAATAAAGTTGAAAATCTTCTTAATATTGCTACTGGGCTCCATTACCTACGAGATACGTTGAACATTCCTAAGATAGTCTTACTAAATTACTTAAGATATCCTCAGCAATTAAACTAAAACAGATGAGGGGTGGGAAGAAGAGGTGCTCGTAGGTGTGCTGCTAAACACGCTCTGCTTCTTCCAATGGACTACAAACCCTGTGGTGAAATGGAGCGAAGAAATCATCCTGTCAACTTCTTCAAACTTCTCCCTTCCATCACATAAGTCATAGGCCATGTGTGGTTGGATGCAAACCAAAAGAAAGTGAGGATGGCAGTGAAGTGGGAGGCTTTCATAGGTATTTCTTAGTGTAGGAATGGGGTAGGAATGTGCACTTAGGGGGCTGCAGCACCAGGGTGGAACAGACTGAATGGATCTCAGCCTAGTAGGAGTCACTCTAGAAAGATACTGGATCAACAGGATTGCTGGTAAAGGGAGATAGAATTTCAAAGGCAGGCATCAGATGCCAAAACATTTAAAAGACTGAGATTTTAGCTCATACCACAAGGTAAAGAAGATGGTGTAATTATAACAAGATAAATCATTGCAAGACTCCCTAGCAGTATTAATGATTCCTTGATTCTGTAGAGTGTTTTTCAATTGGATGCCAAAATTAATCACTGAGCATGAAAATCAGTTTGATGGCTTGCCCAGTCATACCTACCTGCAGGTGGATCAGATATTCAGGGATGCGCTGAACTATATGAAAAAACAGTGTGTAGATGTCAGATTTAATCTCTTCATCACCCTGAATGAAAGAAAAGTGGAGTCACTTTTAGTTTCCCACTGACATCTGGCTAGAGAAACCCAAAGTCAGTGCCCCCACAGTAGGATTCAGAGATGATCTTCCCCTACATTGTCAAGAGACATCGATTTGTGATTGGAGAGGCCACTTATTCAGAAAAATGCAAAAGGATAGAGTTTTTTCTAAAGCAGAGAGCATATCATACACCTCTTTTGAATCCACCCAAGTTTCCAAAGTAACCCCTCCTTCCCCCTCTCCTCATCTCAGCACAGAGCTCGACGGAGGTGGGCACTTAGAAAAATGTACTTGGGCTGAATTAACTCACCAAAGTTCTCCAGCAAGTAATCATTACTAACATTTACTAATAGCCACCAGGGATGAACCAGGAATGAACTGGAAACTCATGAGAGAGAGAGATAAGGGCACGACTAGAAACTGGCAGCAGGAAACACATTAAAAGTTTCTCCATGTTTTTCTTCCCCTCTGCCTTAAATATTTCCTGAATCCTATCATGTGGGAAGCATTATACTGGGTTGGAAGCAGCAGAGAATTTAAGTAAGATGTTAATAAGACAGAATTCCTTGCCTCTTATAAAACTTGATCAACTTTAATGTTGTGACTTTTGATGCAGTTTCTTTCTATTGTCATAGAATAACTATATCTGCTTACTGGCCACCTAATATATGACTCAAGTAGTGTATTTAAAGCAACATGACTACAACCACTCTGTGATCCAATAGATATGGGATGACTTCAGCTTAATATTCCGATTCGATAAACTTAATATTCCAGTTCAAATTGTCTGAACTGGGGATGGGGTAGAGTAGCCTTCATACAGTATGTGAACTGCAGCCTGAAAATCTCTGCTTAAAACCCATTTCCTTTATCTATACATCCAGCGGCATGGAACAGAGTGGGTCAGTAATGCAGGGCAAGGACCAAAACAATGGGCAAGTAATGCAGGGCAAGGACCAAAACCACCCCTGTGTGGGTTGCTTTCACCCTAAGAAAGAGCAGCAGTGGCTCTGTTCAATTCATTCCCCAGCCTGGAAGACAAACTCCCAAGGGATGTGCTGTATTCCTGGTGGATGAGAGTAGAGTAAATGAATTGGTCAGGCCTTTTCCAGCATTAACCTCTACAACCAGCACCTGTTGTATTACATCCTCCCCGTGATTGTGCATACCTGGCCCAGTGGGTGTGCACATGTGTAAGTGGGCACACCTGGATCTGGTAGGGAGGGGATAAAAGGGCGGTGTCACCCTGGGTTCTGGGAGAGAATGTTGGGAAGGGAACTCCAGACAGGAGAGACGGTGAAAAGAATGGGAGAACACCAGAGAGAAACTCAAAGAGGTTATCTCAAGGAGCGACTGGGTGGCTGTTTCTTTGCTGTTTTCCCCTGCTTGTTAAAAAAAAAAAAAAAAAAAAAGCACCATCATGTTGAGACACATGTAACCAAAGGGAAGCAAGTTAACTTACCTCCTTCAGAACAACAACATGCACCAAGGAGATACACTCTGGCAGGTCTCTCAGGTAAGCAACATAATAATCCAAGAAATTATTCTTGAAAACAAACATAAAAATCATAGTAAGAACCTGGAAACAGGAATTACAACAACTAATATTTTTATAATTGCATGTATCAAAAAAAGAGTACTTGACAGAGATTATCTTCATCATTCATTAATATGTCCATTAACATGTTTTGGTTTTTAATTCATATTTTATAATCTTTTTGGCTTTAAGGTAATCATCCCTGTTGGTTTGAGCATCCAAACTCCCAGCCCTGCTTTAAACAGAGCAAATTAAGTTGTAAGTCAAGGAAGAAGGCAGTCATGTAAATTGAAAAAGTATTTTAAAATTGTTAAATGATATAAGGGGCATTTTTTCCCTAATCACTTAATTTCAATCATCTACATCCAAAGGGGGAAACTTTGTCCAACCCACTTCATAGTAACCCAGTTCTCAACTTTTTCCACAAATCACACATTTCCACTAATTGGAACGCACCCATCCGTATAATATCCTTCCAGGGAAATGTTCTTGGCTTCCAAGGCTGTATTCCTATAGATATTACAATCTTTTGCTCAAGATAGCTCACTGAATATAAATTAAGTAAAAATGATTTTAGAGGGATAGCATTACATCCTTCCTACAGTATGTTAATTGCAGCCTGAAAATCACAAATAGATAATTTGCAAACTTTGTATTACAACCCACAGTTGAGAATTGTTGGTATAAAGATCTTGACTGCAGGCAAAGGCTGGCTTGCAGAACAGTTTTAATTAGGCCACACAGTACTTTTTTGAAAGTAAAATTATGAATTTCCATTTTCTCTTAAAATATCTGAAGGATCTAACAACTCTAGCTCTTTGGTCCTGCATAACAATTGGCTGAAACTGATTCATTTTCTTCTAGAAAAACATTTGTGTTCCACTTAAGCACACTTCCCAACAGTCCATCCTGTGTGACATTCAGCTCACCCATTCCATCCATGTCACTCTCTGGCTCTGGAGTATTTCAGTTTGCAACTTCTGGCCTGACTCATATTTTCTTGTAGAACATTATAGAGACTTCAAAACTTAACAGCCTGTCTGTAAGGAGTGAAAACTAAACACCTTTTTTTCACAAAACAAAATGAAACATTCAAGATAAATGCCCATCACATTTATTTTAATGTCTAGGGAATGAAATTGTGTGCAGAAATACATATATGCAGATCCTCATCTGTTTATATGTTATAGATATATACAAGCAGGCATATATATATTCATTCCCAAATATATATGTACACATACAAGTGTATATATTGGATGAGGACATTTTTAGTATGGTGGGTATCTATAAATTGGAAGTTAGAATTGGAAGGCTCTAATTACTGATGTACAAGTAGGCAGCAAGGAGCTTTAATCACTATGATATTTTAACTTCTCTGGTTCTTTTTTTAATTTTTTTTTTATTGATTGCACATACATATATATAAATTACATCATTGTTTACCCTGAGGGTCTCCCATCACCTTATCACCTATGAAGCATCTTAAATCTTTTGAGCTCTTCCCCTCCCCCATATTCACCCTCCTCTCCCTCTCTTGCTCTATGCTTCATTTCTGTTGGCTCTCTGGTTATCTTTAGAATGAGCAGGTTAGACTATGTCTCAGTAATTCCTCTGGAAATTGCTGATTCTACATTCCCCACTAAGGAAAGCAGATGCAGGATACATGGGTCTTTTTGCAAAGATAGAGGATTCAAGTTTGTAATGCATTAAAAAAATGACTTACCTCATCATTTGTTAATTTAAGGAATAAATCTCCAAGGACTCCTTGGCGTGGCCACTTCAGGACCCTTTCCTGCAGAGCATGAAGCAAATCCAGATGCTGCTGGACAAGGTACCGTAAAGAGCCAGGGAAGAGGCTTGAAATAGAATAAAGAGAGAATCACACAAACCAAGTGTGGAGAAGATATGGCCCTACAGAATATATGCAGCAAGCCCCACTTCCCTAGTCATCCAAGAAAATTCTGATTCACAGGTCTGCATTTAAGATTTAAAAAAGAAAAAGTCTTTATAGATCCCACAGATGTCCTGAGATGATAGAAAAGTCCCTTTACTGGTGACTACTATACACTGTGTATTGAACTAGTAAGAACATATTACTTTAATAGCCTTTCTTTTTTTTCTTTTTTTTTTTTTGAGACTAGGTCTCTCTATTTTTGCCTGTGGAACCACAGGCTCACGATGCCCGGGGTACCACAGACTCAAGCAATCCCCAGCCTCAGCTTCCCAGGTAGCTGGGATTACAGGCGTGTGCCACCACACCCAGCTATATTTTTTTGGAACTAGGTCTTGCGACGTGTGGGACTCGAGGTGCCGGGACTCAAGCTGCGGGACTCAAGCCGCGATCCTAATCCCAGCTGCGGTTTCCTAGGTTGCCACTAACAGGCATGCGCCACCATGCCCGGCCTGAATAGCGTTTTCAAAGTCAAACTAGAACACTTTTCTTTACATGCCATTCTGCGGAAATCCCAAACTCATTTTCTGTGTTTAAAGAAGTCACAGAGGTGTTCAGAGAGTACTGGCAGTCTGGAAGAGTAGTACCAGTTGATTGAAGTCTAGGAGGGGAAATCAAGTGGTCAAGTGGGGATGAGAAGACCAGTGAGCATCTGGGTGACCCCTGACAGAAGCAAACTGCCCCTGTGGATCACAACTGTGGCCATGTCATGTCACCTTTCTGTTTCTAGTTGACTTCATATTGCTTACCTCAGTTGTGCAGTAAAATAAAATTTGAGAATAGTCAAGTCACTTGTGGATTTGTCAGGGAACATTTTCTCACCTCAACCATTAGTTAGGAGAGCACTGTATCTTAGTGACATGGGTATAATTGGTATTTTTAAAAGTCAAGTAAAATTGGGGGAGAGTAGATAGTGAGGAGCAGGAAAATATAATCAGGACTTCTTTAGATTGATTCACAGTTCATGTGAATAAATTGTATCCATTGTATATTACCTGATAAAATGATGTAATAATGCTATATTTGCCTGCAATCAACCTTTCAATTGGATTGACCTTTTCTTTGATACTTCATTTTTCCTGTCAAACCATAGTTTCCTTCCACTTTCCCCAACAGGAAAGTGGGAAACAGAGAATGTAAAGATTAGGTTTCGATCTAGATAGAAGAGTGTTATGACCTCTGGCCTGGTGCCCTGTTACGATGAACTGCAGACTCCTCTGACCTGCCTCAGAGGAGCACACACAACTCCCACCCACACATTACCTAGTTCTATGGGAGCCCCTGAGCATATAATAAGAAAGGGCCAAGTCCAGAGTCTGGCCAGGCCTGTATCATTTATCCAATGAGCACTTGATGCTTCAGACCTCTGTTGTTTCCAGCCCCTCTACTTCCCCATGAGACCAGCAATCCCAGGTGGGCAGACAGATGGAAACAGCAAGTTGTGCTTCCCCTCCTTGCAGCCTTTATTCTCCCTTAGGTTCTTAGCAGACATGCATGGACTCTGAAGACCAGAGACTATACTTACCTGCTGATAATCTAAGTGTGAGACTTGCCAAGGTTACTTGCAGTCACTGTCTACTATCTTCTGAAAGACTATTTCTGAAACTCTTTACAGATGTCAGGAGTCCCAAAGTGGAAACAGTAAACAACTTACCTTAAATCTAAATCAACCTGAAAAGCAAAGGCAATGAACACATGGATACCTTCTCTCCTTGGAATTCCTCTTTCCATCTGACCCCTGGAATGTTGCCTTGATCTTCAGGATCAGAGAGATATTAATAACATATTTTCTTTCTGATTCAAGTAGTTCAAGAGCCACAGTCTGTCTTTTAGCTTCAAAAACAAACCAAAAAGGGAATTTTTATTAACAATCCTTCCCCAATCCCTATAAAATGATAGAAAACAATAGAAAGCAATAAAAAAATGACATCAGCAAGTTTTCAGAAAGTGGAAACACAATGGAGACCTGGTAATTAAGTCAGCAAGGGACTCTGGTTTCCTTGTCTACAGATGGAAATGTTCTGAGAAGCAGAAAGGCTGGATGATTGGAGGCACCAGGCATGCAGAAAGTGCAAGTCAGGGGTAATGCTTAAAACAGAAGGCAGTCTGCATAAAGTGCAACTGAACCTCTAGTTCCCCATGCTCAGGCCAGATGGCTTTCTCATTTCCAAATCAAGGGAAATGGGAAAAACTGAACTAGAGAAACACTGTTCTCTGGCCTTAAGGACAGCAGAGATGATAGAAGAGTAGAGTTGAGATGCTAAATGAAAACAATGCTTTCTACTGAATATTGAGAGTCCCCTCAGCCTCTCCCCCTGCAGCTGCCAGAATGCCAGTAGGCAGACTTGTACCCTCCAGGCAAGAGATTGGTGGATCTTCCTTTGGAGAAACTGAACTAGGGGGTGAGGGGAAGGCATGTAGACATTGATAGAAAGAGGTCACCTATCTGATTAGATAATAAGAAAGCCCACTTATTAATAATAACAAAACCAATGCAGACTTTTCAGGCTTTTCTTTTTTAATTTAAGGCCTCTCTCTTAAATATAATTAGCTAAAGATCCTTAGATATTGGAATTACTATAAATGAAAGAGAAGAAAAAAGTATATACATACATATTCAGAGGGACAGGGACACTGAATAGATGTAGAAACAAGAGAAAACTTTAAAAATCTTATATTCTCAAAGAAACATGAGAAAAATACATTTTAAAAAGTGAGAAAAATCCAAAAAAGGAGGAAATTTGGGCTATTTTTAAAAGATAAAAGAATAGAAGATAAAATTCAAGCAAGTCTTCTGCCTATTCTCTTCCCTGCCCCCCAAATAGGGACAGATTAAAGAAAAAAAGAGAAGATAGCAGTCAAGAAAGTCAATCCAGGCAGTCCTGTATCAAATCAGTAAAAATTTCAGTGATAAAAACATATATGAGAAGATCTTACTAAATTAATAATAGAAAAACAAGATATGCATCCCAGGAAGTGCATCTCCAGAGGAAAGGGCCCCCTGTGCTCAGCATAATTAATGGCTCCTTGAAAGGCACAACACAGCATTTTGAAAGTTTTTATAACAAAGATAAAGACCTTTAACATGACCAAAGAGAAAAATCAGGTAGCATACAAAGGACTAGCAATCAGAACAATATTGGATCTTCTAACAGCAACATTAGAAGTTAAAAGACAATGGAACAATTTACTGCAAGAAAATTAATTTATATTCAGCTACATTAGCAACAAAGTATGTGTAAATTACTGGATGATGGATTCCATCCAAACAAACCAAAAAGGAGACATAAGACAAAAAATAAACAGGGGATATAACAGGAAAAACATATAGGGAATTCCCAGGGAAAGTGGGAAGGTAGTGGCAGGGTGGGGGTAAGAACAATGGATCAGGGTGGAGGATTATGAGAAAAAGCAGTAGAAGACAGAAAAATTAGAGATCTATATAAATGGGACACATCTTGGAAGACAGTATTATCAAAAATGTCAGTTCTCTGCTAACTGGAATAAAAGAAGATAAAGTAGAATCAGGCTCACCCACATATAATCACTAGGCTTTCCCTATGCAATTCACTGTGGAACGGAAGGTATTTTCTATACATGGTGCTGAATCCTGAAGAGCCAGATGTGGGGGGAAAGGAACTGAATTCCTTCCACACATCAAAATTTATGCAAGATAAGTAATAGAGCTAAATGTGGAAACTAAAAGATTTTAGAAGAAAACATGAGAATACCTTTACAAGCTTGAGATAGATAAAGACTTCCTGGAAGGACACAAAAATGACTAGCTACTTTGAAAGTTTATAATGAATCAATTGAACTTCATCAAAATTAAAAATGTTTTATCAGAAGATTATTTAGAACACAAAAAGTCAAGACTGAAATGTTTCTTTAAAACACCTAATGAAGAACTTCTATCCAAAATATATCAAGAAATCCTACTAGTAGATGATAAGGAGAGAAACAACTCAATTTAAAAGTTGGATAAAGGAATAATAAGATAAATGGGTAGCCAATATGCATATGAGAAGACGCTTAACATCAGTCATCAGGGAAGTGCATAAAAACTCAAATATGACAGGAGTGCACTCCCACAAGAATAACTAAAGTTAAAAAGATTGGCCATGCCAAATGAAATGACTGTGATTCTCCTGTATTGCTGGTGGCTGACAAAATGTTCCCATTATGTTTGATTTCAAAGTGAGACATAATCCTATCCTTTTTGCCTAGAGTGCAAAAAGGATAGGATTATGTGCATACAAGAAAAAAGAAATGAACACATACATCCAAAACAAGACTCTTATAAGAATGCTTGTAGTAGCTTTATTCATAATAGTCCTACACCAGAAGTAATCCAGGTGATTATGAGCAGATGAATGGAAGAACACCTTGTGGTAAATTCATACAATATGGTTCAAAGGAATGAATTGAATGAAATTATACAGGACACATTGTGTTGTAAAAAAGAAGCCAGACACAAGAGCACACCTTGTAATATTCTATTTATATGAAGTTCAAAGACAGACAAAACTAATTTATGGTGATAAAAGTCAGAACAGTGGTTCTTTGAGTGGATATCAACTAGAAAGTTCTGGAGAGGCCATTTTGAAATGTTAAAAATATTGTATATTTTAATCTGGATAGTAATCATGAGGGGGTATAGATGCAGAAAAATTAAATGAAATTAAATTTGTTTTGTGGGTTTTAAAGTATGTAAATTAAACTTCAATATAGTGCTGTTAAACAAAATAGCAGCATAAATATCTTTTAAATATGAAATCAATAATAAATGAAAAAACAATAGCACTATTTAATTGTTTATGTATTTGATCAAATTTTATTTAAATCACCTTCACAAAGTAGGTGAAGGAAAATGTCTAACACATGGTAAGTATTCAAAAACTATGACATGAAGGAAAAGGAGGGGGAAATCATCAGGGAGAGGGAGAAGTCAAACTCTGTTGCGATGTTTTATATTTTGGCAGTAGACTACTGATACCACATTCATATACTGAGTTTTCTGCATCACTTACTAAAATTCTGCACATTTCTCCACCAAAGGTACAATTACCTCCCCCTCCCACCACCAGCGCTGTTTTAATATGGTCATGGTTACCCAGAATTAAGGTCATCGTTCTAGCTGGCCACTAAACCTCAGGGGAATTCTTTCTCTTCTACAAGCTCGAGTTTGCACATGTGAAAAGGAAACCAGTCACTAAGGGGTCTTGTTGTCCATGGAATCTAAATTGTAAGATTTCTAGATTCTAGGTTCCTCCCTGTATGTGGTTTTGTTGTTGTTGTTGTTGTTGTTATTTTTCAACTGTATTCCCACTTGGAACTTACCAGCTAAAGAGGTTTCACATAAAACATTTTCCAAGGAGCTATGCCTGCCCTGGCCAGCTTCCTTGAGTTTATCGGGGTGGTCTTTTGTGACATATTCCTCACCCCATTCCTTGCTGTCCTTAGGGGGCCTCCACACACCAGAGGGATGGTGGCCCTTTGCCTGGATTTCAGGGAGACAAGGCTTGAGGTTCTCTTCTGCTTCTGGAGTTGTTGGGTTCACTCCTGAAAAAGAACAGCTGCCCTCAATATTCTGAGTTTTAAATTTTTTTATTTTTTGTAACTCCTAAATATTCTATGCCTGTTTAGGTGAAACCATCCTTTAAGGATTAAGTACCTCAATAAGGATTGAAAGCTTCCACAGTAGCTAAGGATCTGTTTTTGGTCTGTTCAGCCTTTGTTTTAGATATATTGTCTCTACCAAATAAGGAGTTAAGAAATAAGTTAAGAAAATAATATAACTGATAATTGAATGTATGCATCCCTAGTATCTGCTTCCTTTCAAGCAAGGACACCAAGTGCTGTATCTATTAGAAAGAAAAGACAGAAGGAGAAGATTGAGGACAATGCTTTCTATTGCAGTTTGCCCCCCTTGGCTTCAGTGATGCTAAGTTGCAGAAAGGAAGGAGGAAAGGAGCAAAGATGGAAAATGTATAAAATTCTGGTGGTCTACTCAGTAAATAATTTTTAATTTAAGCATTATAAAATGCATTATAAAATGCATCGGCCTTAGAACATTTATGACATACTCCATACACCTGTTGACTCTCAGTAAATGTTAAGTCACTGAAAATTGAAATAAGCCTGAAAGAACCTACTTTAACCTGGCTTTATCCTAAACTTTGCCAGTTCTCTACCCTCCAGGGGTTTATAAGAGTCACTGGGACATAGGGACACAACCCAGGGACACATCTTGGAAGTTTAGTGAATATACTGCTTTCTTTATCTTCCCTGACTTCTTTTGTGTTTGGTTTGGGGCTGAAGGAGTGGAAGCAGGGAAGGTGAAATTGCTAGAAGAAAAGAGATGTAAACAGAAAAGCCACTTACCAGGACCCATCATCCCCTTCACATTGCTCTCTCCTACATGAACCGCTCTGGGCTCTTGGGCTGCAGTGAAAGAAGAGTTTTCCATCAGTATTCATTCCACGACGATGGAACGAATGCCTACAGTGAGTCAGGCACTGGATTGATTTACAATTTTTACTGCTTATTGGGGCTAACTGCATAAAAATTTGTCTCTTTGAGAGTGTCTTGGGTAGCAGAGGATTTCAAAGTGATATACTTAGTCCTATAAACAATTTTCAAACTTGTCAGCAGTACAGGAAAAAGGCACGTAAATGAAGCTGTTATGTCAGAGAGCTCACATAAAGGATCTGCCTTCTCCAAGGCAGGGAGCCATTTGTGGTAAGCAGTGTCTAAAACAGTCTCCAACTGACCCTGTGCCCTGGCATATTCACACCCACATGAACTCCCTTTCCTTGACTATAGACTAGATTTAGTGATTTGCTTCTGATGAACAGAATACATCAGAAAGGATGAAATTCCACTTTCAATATGAATTTATAAAAGGACTGTGTCTTCTGAAGTGCACAATCTTCATTATGCCATTTGTTCTGGGGGAAGTCGGTGGCTGTGTTGGAAGGCAGCATCCTGGAGAATGCTGTGCTGCCAGGAACCACCTGCCAACAGTCTGTGCTGGAGCTTAGACAGAGACAGATGTGTCCTCAGTATAACCCTCAAAGGAGAAGGCAGCCACACCAGCACCCTGACAGCAGCCTCAGGAGAGAGACCTTGAGCCAGAGGCACCCTGCTAAGCTGGCACAGATTCCTGACTCAGAGAAACTATGCTATAAGGAGTGGTTGCTATTTTAAGCTACTGAAAATAGGACCAATAGATGATAATTGCACCACCATTTAAAAATGAACCAAGTAGATAAGGCAAAATTTTCTGAAAGTTTGGTTTCTTGACCCTGAGTTTTAATATTAATTACCAACAATCATATTCAGAATATTTTTAACTGTTTCTAAAATTTTGCAGTTACTAGATAAACTATGACTGTTTATAACATAGGGAAGAAAGGAAAGTTTTCTACTTAATAGCTCATTTTACTCTATCTGGAATCATCTGGATCAGCTGTCTTCAGTGAATTGATAAATTCTGTGATGCACTCCTCTCCCTGAGAAGTTACAAAAATATGCTTTGTGAATAGGACTTTTGATCTCTTATCTTGTGACCATGTTCAGCTGCCCCAAATTTGGCAATCTGTTTAGCAAGTCCACCCTATCTTCCTTCCCTAAAAAGCATCATAGTGTATTGTTCTCTCATTACATGGAACAAAGAAAATAAAGCCCCTGTGAAGGAGGAACCCACTCTGGTTGGATGAGTATCCCCAAGCTGCATTACTCAGTTTCTAAAACAATCTGTATTTAAAGTTAATATCCACCAAAAACCATTTTATTATGAATTTTGAATTCAGTTATCCAAGCACCTTTATTGTCTATGAATAGATGAACCAAATTGTTCCTTCAGCCATGAGCAGAAAACCACTATCCCTGCCCCCGAGGATTTCACAGTTGGTTAAGAAGTCTGTCAATCAACCAAAAGAAAGGAAGAAAAGAAGGAAGGAAAAAAGGGAGGAAAAAAGAAAATTCTTTTGCACAATGTTAATATCTTGTAAATAAGGTACTTTACTAGACATCATTGAGGATACAAAGATGTAGCAAACATTTTTTGTTTTGTTTTTCCTGAGTTGACCACAGGTCATTCATTGAATATCAGACATCCCTTGTAAAGTCAGTTTCTTCAGTACAGCCAGAGGGAGATTTTCTAACATGTTCTAACATCCCTCAGATCAGGGATACAGCTAGTGACTGTTTCAGCCAAAGACAGTAACAGCTCTGGTTTCCCAGAGAAGAGGAGCACTGAGTTAGACTGACTGATGTCACTGCCTGCCAGCTAGAGTATCACTGTATCATACTGGTGAAACCTTTGTTGAAAAAAATTAGAACATACAACTTCACCTATGGTAAGATTACAGAGATTATTAAATATCAATAGAGAGAGATTGGGATTGAAAATTACTCTACTTGGAATTAATTTATAAGATAAACAATTTTATAAACAGTTTTCTCCCAGGGATGCTAGAATATTCTGTGTAATAAATTCTTTTCACCTCATTTGAAATTTAGAATACCCAGATTAGTGTTTTCATAATATTTTTAAATTAGGCAGACTTGCCTGGTCTTTCAGATGCCTTACCCTCAAATTCCAGTCACAAAGAAGGGAAAAATTCTGAGCAATATGCCATTTCACCTAGTAAAAATAGAGGAAGGAAGCCCATTCTGAATTACTGCTTAAGTGTTAGGAATCAAGGGAGAAATGCTGGCAAATGTAGTATTATTTGTAAAATGCATACCTTTTTCATAAGACTGAGAAGGCAAAATGTTTGTAAAATCTTCATTGGGAAGAACAGGCTCAGGGATGTTGATGGAACGGAAAGGACTTCCTTGCGCTTGAGTAGGCCCAGCCTGTGTGCTGTGTTCTTCTTTTTGCGTTTTCCTAGGGAAGGGAAACCAGAAAAGACAATACCTGAAGGGTTAGGATGAGATTCAGGTCAAAACAATTCAAGAAATTTTCTGAATTATTAGGTTGAACCATACTAAGTTGTTTTTCTTTTTTTAATAAATTAAAAATTGTCAAAGCCAGGCACAGTGGCACATGCCTGTAAGCTTCAGCCTATAAGTGGCTGAGGCTGGGGATCACGGTTCAAGTCCCACCAGGGCAACATAGCGAGACCTAGTCCCAAAAAAATAGCTGGGCATGGTGGTGGCGTGGTGGCGTGCTTCCCAGCTACCTGGGAAGCTGAGGCTAGGGATGGCTTGAGTCTGTGGTACCCTCAGCAGCGTGAGACTGCGGTTCCACATGTAAAAAATAGCGAGACCTATTCTCAAAAAAAAAGGTCAAATGCTAGGAATTCATATGGCTTAACTTATCACCCAAGCTAGAAAAAAATTATAATTTTTTAAATAATCTATAAAATTTTATAATCTATAAATCACCTTCTCATTATATTTACATTCTTAATTTTCTGTTACTGACTCCCCTGTCACCCGAACCTTTATAGGGTTTGGAATGATGACAATTTGCTTGGTATGGTTTGCATTTATGCAGTTAACACAGAGGTACTAAGAAGTAGCAGATCTTCATCAGAAAACAAGGACTCTTCCTCCAAGATCACACCAATCTTACTGGTATAGCTCTATTTTAAGTTTGATAACATTAAAAGCATGTAATAATAAAGATGCTTAGTGGTAACACTTTACTTGATTTAACTGGAGATGTTGCTTAACACAAATTTATTTTCAGTGGTAAAAGGAAAATAATAGTAGTATTAGATAAACTTTAGAAAATTAATGAAAAAGGAAAATTACTGGTGATCCCTCTGTCAACGCAACAGTCATCATTTTAAAATACATCTTTCCAATTGTTATTTTTATATATTTACATTGAAGTCAAATCACACATATTTTATAGAATTTTCATTTCACTTCTTATTGTATTAAGTACATTTTCCATATTATAATTTACCATTCATTTCTAGCATTACCACCTTTCATGGCTTTATAATCTCTCTCACATACTGAGGTGGAGTCAGCTATTGATATGCCATAGTGGGGAGGGTGCGCTGTGCCTCTGTGCAAACCACTGCAACTGGGTTTACCTCTGATTCATTTTTTACAAGGCACTCACTTGGCTTTAACTTTTCGAGATTCTCTTCGCTTCTCCTGCTGAAGTTGTTCAATTTTCTGTTGCATTTCTTCTTGTTTGGAAGTGATGGCTTGGATCATTGACATGGCATTGCTCAGTTCTTCCTAAAAGGTAAAAATTGACATGTGTTTAATCTGGCATGTGTTAAAGTTATATATCATCTAGTATATGCTAAACTTTTAATACTTTTTTGTTGAATGAAAGAAGAAATATTTATTTCTATTGTGACCTCTAGTTTCAACACTGAAATCCAAGAAAGAAAAACAAATATTTTTCCATCATAACGAGTGAATGGTCCAAAGAGGAAATTCATATATTTGACTGTTACTTGAAAATGTAAGATTCCACTCCTCTTACTTAGACCAAAAATCTCTCCTCAGAAGGAAATAGAGGAAGAACCAACCTTGAAATAGTTTAATGAATTCTTCATCTCAGTAACTTTTTCTTCCATGGAACATTTGCAGCTTTTAACCTTTTCTTCCAAAGCATATTCTCCATGTTGAATTCTTGACAGTTCTTGCATTGCTTCTGTAAAACCAGTTTTGAGTTCAGAGGCTAGGGCCTGCAACTGAATAATAAAGAGTAATTTTAATTGGCTTCAAATTATAATAAAAGGGGTCAGCTGACCCCCTTGGATTTTTCTTTTGTCTGAGAAAGCAGGCTCTTGAAATTCTACAGATATTTATTGGTAGGCTATAGCTTGCACAACTTAAGGCAAACTTGGTCCCATACATCTAGGGAAAAGAGGGTCTTCTTTATACAGCACATGCTGAAGCTCAATTGTGATAAGAAAACAAGCAAATTTATAAGTGCTCCTGCAAGCTCCGATTTATTCTAACACCTTTGATTAAAATGAGATTTCCTTGAAAAACAACATATGTGAGACAATCTTGATCCAGTAACTTTTCCATTTCTGTGAAAGAAGAAGGGAGGGGTCATGTTCTTCCTGGTTATTGTAAGATAAATTCAGGGGCTTTTCCTTAAAAAACTAAAGGATAAAAAAGTAACAAATATGTCTAGGAATTTCTTTGAGATGGATCTTTTTATCTAAAGGCATTTCCAATGGCAGTGTGCTTCCATCCACAAGAAAGACACAGAAGGGGCTCAGCACACTTTGACTTCTGCTTCAGCTTCCATACCATGAGCATGGAGTCCATTCTGGAGCCAAGGAAGTACAAATCCTGGCTCTCTCCTACAAGTACTTACAATTTAGCCTAGTGGATTAACCTCTTTGTGGCAACTCTTTGTCCATAAAACAGCCTCACTGACATCTATTTCACAGGACAGTCTTGAGAATGAAATGAATAAAGGCAGGAAAAGCACCCACCACAGCACATGGTGGTTTGTTGACAGTGTTCAAGTTTTCATTTCACCTCCTTCAAGTGGCAAATCAAAAGGTAAGTACAAACAGGAATGTGGAGAAAATAGAGCACTTCTAAAATTCAGTTTTTTTATTGAATAAATAAGTGAAAAAGCATTTTCAACAAATACAAGATAATTACAGTAAGATGATAACACCACTTTCTTGACAGTTATGATCGTACACCCTGAGTAGAGGAACTTCTAGCTCCAGATCTTTCTTCAAAACAGAACTTTTAAGAAGATTCATTCTGTAATTGAAAGCATCCCCCAAGTACTCTTATTTTTAAAAGATGGAAATAAGTCCAGTTACCTGACACAATTCCTTTGAATGTGTAAATCTAAACATTTTTTGAAAAATGGTTATCCAAATTGTTCCAAATTGAAATAGCACCTGACCCTGTAAAACGACTTAATTTCCTAAAAACTTATTTTTAGAGGTCAGTTTTGCAGTTGACTATGCTTCTCAAAGGTTTCTTTCGAGGACTGAGAGTAGATGCAGATAAGAGAAACCACAGAAATCTTTCTGAGGCAAAGGGCAGGACCTGTCAAGAGTTTGGAGTTGGAGGGCTGGGAAATAACGTGAGTGATCTGTCTTTCATTCCAGTCATTTTCATTCTAAACAATCTCTGAGACAATTTTAACACATGTTCTAATCCATTCACCCTGGAGGATTAAAGCATCAAAACAACTGCTTTTGATCTGATAATGCTTAGTATGTAAATTAACCTTTGTGTGAGCAATGCTAACGACATGAATGGCTAATATAAAGCAAAATGTATGCAAGTTCTAAAATTGAAGGAAGGACATTTCTGCCCTGACATTCATGTATGTTTCTTGCTTAAAAATAAAAAGGGAACCACTGTCTGACAGAAATAGGTTTCATTATCACTGCTCCTTTAGACAGATGTGTGTGTTTTCCTCAGAAGCATCAGGGCCCTAAGGGAAGAGACTTTATCCTTACCCGCACAGCCCCAGCTCTCAAAAAAATTAAGAACTACCTCCTAGCAGCCAGGTTGTACAGAGACTTGGGGAATTCGGAAACCATTTTGAGTTATGAATCCATTTCCTCCCACATATTACTTTGAGCCTCTTGGGTACCTACCACTGAAATAACACTGCTGTTCACAAACTACTTCACAAACAACTTCACAACCAATGGCTGGCTTGGGAGGGCAGGTCAGCTCTACAGAACACCCTTACACCCCAGAGAATAGGTCCTTTTAAGACGCTTGGGGTTCCTAATACCGGCAGCCACTACTGCGTGGTTATCTGGTACCAACAAGTCATTACTTTGTGACTGAAAACACTCCGAAGACACAGATTTAACACCTCTTTTCTGCTCTCTTCAGCTTTCTTACTGACAGCCCACAGCCCACCCCAAGGATTAGAAATGGATGTCTACCTTGTTCTCCAGCGAGTTGAACACGTTGCTCATCTCGTTGATTTTTTCATGTAGCTGATCTAGAGAGGTTATGATCCCTCCATCCTGCCGCTGGAGGCGGGCTCCCACCGGAGGCAGGTTCAGGGAAGGCTTGGATGTCTAGGGCACCACAGAGGGCATCTTAGGCTCAAAGAAATAGGGGAGAGGGGCCTGAATTTTTCCTAGTTCTTGCTCTTCTTTTCTGTTTCTCAATTTTCTTTCCTTTCTTGACTCCTTTACTCTTCTTCTGATGCATTTCAATCAAAGTCTTATGACTTTATTCTACCAACGATCCCTCAAACTGAATTTTCATTAATCGTACAGGTGGTTCCAGCTGACTTTTACAGACCTCTCCTTGCTTTCTGTCTTATTATCAAGGTCAGACAGCTACAATGAGGCAATTTAGGGGACTGGGCCCTTGCTTTGAGAAACCGCAAAGTGGTCAACTTGAACAGCCAACAATAAATTTCCCAAATGTACTGCTCTCAACTCCCTGCAGATGTTGATCCTTCAAGTTACACTCACGGAGCGTTCCTGAAGCTTAGATGAAGCCAGTTGTGCTGGAAATTTACCTTATGGATAAACCTAATAGAATTAATTTCTCCCATGTTAGAACATTCCTCAATGGTAAAAATAGACTCAGACTCAAACAGGATTTAAAAATCCTAGAAAGCTTTCCATGGCAGTTTTGATCATGAAACCTATTGCTGTAGAACTGGTTCCCAGAGTTTATGAGTTAGATCAAGGTCCTTTAGGTACTTATCTCATTTTCTTAAATGAGTTTAATTACACAGAAAAATAAAGAAGGAAAAGGAATAACTTCAGTATTTGTTACTTTAGTATAGGCATTAATGTTTTCGCATAATTCCTTCTATTTTGTTCTTTGCATACAAATAAAGATATATGGTTGACAACTCACTATGGATACAATTCAATACTTTTCCCCTCCCCTTTTTACCTAACATTACTATAAGCCTTTTGTGTTAGCCTGCAACATTTTTTCTAAGTGTCTGTTTTTAACAAGCACATGATATTCCATTCTATGCTTCACTTTGTTGGAAAGTCATGATTGTAATTTTTGATGTAATAAATAATGAATACTGTATGCTATTATAAAATGTTTTTATTTAAATCTTTGTATATATTTTAGATCATTTTCTTAGAATAAATTCTTAAATATGAAATTATTGTGAATCAAAGGACACTAAGTAGTATTTAATCCAAAGGGAAATCTGCTGTTTTGGAGGAAGGTAATACAGTCAATTAATTAGTAAGTATACAAAGTACATTTGGCAAGTGGGTTTGAAAGTTATAATAATATAGTTGTGCTTGGAAACATATGGTCTGCTGTCTAGTATTCTAACAATGTATTTAGAAGAATGCATCTTAGACAAGGTATATGAAATGTAAGTAATATAAATGGAAGTAGCTGCAGTGCTTACATTCCTAAGTGAGCCAAAATCACAATTGAGTACAGGTCATTAGGATTAAATTGTCACAGCTTTAAATTCTGCAGTTACTACATCTGTTGCCTTAATTGTGTGACACCCCCCCCACTCCTGTAATAGAATTTAATTTAAAAATCCATGTGCATAGTAAAATAATCAGAGGGTGAGGTAACACAATATGACTTTGGTAAAGAGATTGAATGGGCTTTGAGAGGGCTATTCATGTGCAGTGGACAGAAAATGAGAAAAAAAGGGAATAGTCTTAGGCTTACATATAAGGGATATGCTGTGCTAATGAGTAGTCAGTGTATCCACACTTAACCGTTCTGAGAGTGATTTTGCCTAGTAAATGGGAGGGATAGCACTCATCCTCCTGTTAAGTTCTGTGACCTAATTTGGGTCACCGTACCTTGCACTTACCAAATAGGTTAAGCCAATGAGCCCATGAACATTTTAACACTTTTACTGCATTGTTACTAATAATTTTCTTAAATGGTTTCATCAATTATACACATTCCTCAGAATTAAATAGTATTTTATGACGTGCTTTTTTTTTTTTTTTTTTTTTTGAGACTAGGTCTCGCTATTTTTGCCCATGGAATTTGCAGGCTCATGTTGCCTGGGGTACCACAAACTCAAGCAATCCCCAGCCTCAGCTTCCCAGGAGCTGGGATTACAGGCATGCGCCACCACACCCAGCTATTTTTTGGGACTAGGTCTTGCTGTGTTGCCCCAAGCGGGACTCGAACCGCAATTCCTAGCCCCAGCTGCTTCATAGGCTGAAGCTTACAGGCACGAGCCACCATGCCCAGCTTTATTATTTGCTAATTTGATAGCAAAAAATATGCTTTGTTTTAGTCATTGTTTCTTTGTGTTTCCACCTGTAATTTTACTTTGAAGACTTGTCCATTCATGGTATTTGCCCATTGATTTCTCTGAATTATTTATATAGCAGTAAACTTTCATCATATTTTGTAATAACTTTTCTGATTTTGTCACATAGGAAGCATTTTTATATTAGGAAATTTAAAAATTATGATGTAGAATATTGAGTCTTTTCTTTGCAATTTCTTCATGTGTTTTGTTTTGTTTTGTTTTGTTTTTTACCTTAGGAAGATATTTTATATACAGACACAAACTATTCACTTTTCCTAAATTTCTATGATTTGACTTTTTAAAATTAACCCTTTCAACCACTTTGGAGTTTATTTTGACTAGGGCAGGAAGTATAGATCTTTTCTTTTTTCCCCAATGATTTAGATAGTTTTCCAAACACCATTTGGCACCAGTCTGAATGACTGCATTAGACCTCTCGACTCAAAACAATATACACATCTTGCAGAAATGACTCATTCATTCAACTAATATTTATTGAATTTGTATTATATTTCAGGCACTGCACTTTATGCTGAGAACACAATAGAGAGCAAAATGAACTAAATTCCTGCCCTTGGAGCTTACATTCTATAGGAGACAGACAATAAAAAATTAAATAAACAAATTTATATTTACTATAATATCAGGTAGGGGTGGTAGTCTATCCAAAAGAAATAGCAAGAGACAGACTGAAATGTCATGTCTTGCTTCAATTTTTACAGATTGTTCTCCTTTTAAAGTAAAGATTAGCCTCTCCCTGCTTTCCTCCTTCCTCTTCCTTTTCTTCTTTCTTTATTTCTCCTTCTTTGTCTTCTCTTGGTTAAATGTTGCTTGGAGTAAACAGTTTAGGACTTAGTAAGTGTTGTTATAAAACAATGATGGGGATATAATCACGGCATCACAGAGGTCATATAGACCGACTTCAGTTTCACTGCTTCATTTGATCCACTGTGAAAAGACGTACTCGGATTTGTGATACAGTAAGAGAATGAGGCCACCCCCAATGGCGCTATATTTAGCCAACATTCAGGGAGTGACCTACATACCATCTATAATAGACTTTAAATCATACCTGAATTTAAAGAGGTACACTCACTCAAATGCCACACACAGGTCAGATGTGAACAGAGCAGACGTGGACAGGGGAGGCATTCTGACATCTTGAACAAGTGAGACATCAAATCAGCACTGAGTGAAATGACTCCGGCTCCCAGGCCTTTGATCAAGCAGGTACCTGTGCCTAAATGGCAGATATGGGTCCTTCCCTATATCCACTTACCAAATTTTTAATTTGCTCTCAAATGAATGGTTCAAAACTCAGTTAATGTTAACTCATCCCTCCTACATATACCACAGAATTGATCAATACCTGTTATCTTTCCAACAGACTACCTTGTATAAGCCATTTACTGTATGTTTTTTCCAGGTTGTGGACACTTAAAAAATCCATGAGAATATCTATTTTGTTTCACATTAGATCATTCAGTAGCCTCTTACATAGTGGCTGCACAAGAAATACACATAGAAATTGAAATAAGATTGTTTCCTCTACTCCACCCCAATTGACCTAGAAGTGGCATGATTAAAACCTCTGTCATCACTCTTGCTGGCTCACCCTCATTGGATCCACAGCAGTGAATTCTTGCATATTTCTAGGAACTAGTTATGCTCACTTCATTGTCACTAGAACTCAACAAACCCAAATAACATTTCCCTTAAACTGTCTACTTTTTTTAATTCCTCTATCTGTATTCAGAAGACCACTCTTTTTCCTGGTTACCATTTCTTAAAACTTAGAGGTGACTTTGAAATTACCATCTTCACATCCTCACCAAGCTCTGCCCATTCTTTTTTCTTTCTCATGTATTCTGCATGATACTGCCTTGATTTTAGAAAGGAGCACAGATTCCTCAATCCCAGGCTGGTTTTGCATTTCAAGTTAAGTCAGAATATACTTTCACAATTTTTAAAGGACAGAAATTTCCTTTACATTTGCAATTGCAAGTCAAATAAACCCATCAGCAAGCCTAAGCATCATTAAAAGGAGCTTACTTTTTTTCCAACCATCATGTTTGAACATTCACAATGTTAACCCCCTTTCAAATCTCAGTTCTTCCTGCTAAAATAGGAATGAAGTAAACAGAGCCTTCTCTCTGAAAAAAAGACTACTGCACATGTAAGAGAAGCAGGGTCAAGTGGGAAAGATGGTACTATATTTTAAAAACTGGACAAGTCCTTCAATCACCAGTCTTCTCAAAAGTACAATGTGAATGGTGCTTTCTGATATGCCTGTCCCACAGTCTTGGCAAGAGAACAAATGCAATGATATATGTGCAAGCATTTGTGAGCACTGGAATATTTTACTTATAAAGGATAGTCAGCATTATCACACATGGCAGCATTCAAAACAATCTTTTTGTCTTTACCTGGTAAATCTGTGTGGAAGGATTATTCATCGGTATATGTTCATTCTCGCCTGTAGGGAAAAAGAGCTTTGTTCATTCCGTATAACTTATTTGTTCCTATCCTTTTTAAACACATGGAGGAAATAGAAGACTTATAGAATCCTAAGTATGTGCCTGCATGATGAGAAATCAATGATTTAAGAACAAAACACAAACTGGTTGAAGTGGTTTTATATCCACATCCAAAAAAACCAAACCATATCTACCTGATGTAACTTATATAGTAGAAACTCATGTTCCCCCCATCGTGGGGAAGTTTCTTGACCAAACTGAATGATTAATAATTATTAATTAGCCAGAGGGGAATGCCCATTAGAGGTCCAGGTGTTGGGTGCTGACTGAAGTTTATAAAATGGGGGGAAATTCTCAGGAAGGTTGTTCATCACTAAATACCTGCCCTTTCTCGTCATTCCATTGTTCTCAGGAGGCCTGCGTTTTCCTGAATTCCTCCCTCCTATCACTTCCCAGATCTGCTAAGGGAATCTTGATGTCCTTCAGGGCAGGGCAAGATGGGACAGAACATCAATGGAAGTTTCTGGGAAGGGTGAAGGCAGAAAGGAAACACAGTGTTGACAAGACTAGGGACTGCCAGACACAGGGCAAATGCAGAGGAAGTAGGGGTTATTAAACTTGTTTATAAAGTGCAGGGGGATAGACTGGCTGAAAACATACCTTTCAGAACCACAAGTGAAGATGATAAGACTCATGTAAAATGTGGAGCTAATTACTCATCCATTCACCAAACAGTTTATAGATAAAAATCCTGGTTGCACACATTGGTCATACAGTCATCTGTATTGTTCTAAGACACACTGATGTGGGAAACCCTTTTTAGAGGACTCAGCCTCAGTATGTTTGTTTCCTAAACAAAGCCTGGCCTCAGTTTAGAACCAGACCATTGAGATTACCAAAACTTTAGCCCTTTTCATACTGCGTTGCAATGAGTTGATAGAATAGCAAGAAACAGACTCCCAGATGTGACTATTTTCTTGTTTGTAACCTAGAGATTACCACAGACCTACTTTTCTATGCTTGATTCTATAAAATAAAGATGAAGAGATAGTTTTTATATGTTTCTAGGCTGGTCTAGAAGGAGTGGCTATTGGTTGAATCTGCATGTTAGCCTTATTGAGCAGATTGCGCTGAAGCAGTTCTAAAGTTTTTCCTAGGAAAAGTAAGATAACTGCTCAGATCAAGTATGTGTGTGTGAATATGATATATAAGAATCAATGAACATATAAATAATGAATTCTTCCGTTTTCCCAGCACCAACACCAAGTCTATGTTCTTCATGTCATCACACACACACACACAAAAAGAATGAAATCAGTCAAGTCAACATATTACCTTGTAGAGAGAATAGAAAGGCCAGATTACAACCAACATTTATTGAATCCTGAGCCCTTTTTTTTTTTTTTTGAGACTAGGTCACTATTTTTTGCCCGTGGAACTGCAGGCTCATGTTGCCCAGGGTACCACAGACTCAAGCAATTCCCAACCTCAACTTCCCAGGTAGCTGGGATTACAGGCGTGCACCACCATGCCCAGCTATTTTTTTGGGACTAGGTCTCTCTACGTGCCCCCAACAGGACTCGAACTGCGATTCCTGACCCTTGCCGTGGCTTCCTAGGCTGTCACCTACAGGCATGTGCCACCATGCTCAGCTTTATTTTTTTGAGACTAGGTCTTGCTATTTTTGCCCATAGAAATGCAGGCTCACGTTGTCCCGGGGTACCACAGACTCAAGCAATCCCCAACCTCAGCTTCCCAGGTAGCTGGGATTACAGGCGCACGCCACCACGCCCAGCTATTTTTTGGGACTAGGTCTCCCTATGTTGCCCTGAGCAGAACTCAAACTGTAATCCCCAGCTGCTTCATAGGCTGAAGCTTACAGGCACAAGCCACCGTGCCCAGCTCCCTGAACCCTTTTGAAGCACAGCATGGAAAAAAAAAAACAAAAAAAACTCTAACCTTGCTTTGTTTTCGTCTTTTCCATGGTGCCTTTTGCTTTTCTCTTCCAGCTTATTCTTCAACATTACATCTTCATTGTCTCTGGGTCAGGCCACCCCCTCTACCCTGGACCTGTCAGTTGAAATGAAGAGTGAAGGATAACAAATAAAATAGGTAAAAGTAGTCTTACATTACATGTAAACATGAAATGATCACAGCTAGGAAAGGCAAAAGGCAGTTTTGGCAATTTCAGGAGAGTGAGAATACTGAGTAAATATTTAGCTTAACATTTTAAATATTTTGTGAGTAAGTATGAAATTAATTAGTTGAGACCATGGTAGTTTTTAATATAGTATATTCTTTTAGAATCAAATCAATGAAATTATGTAGATTGACTTTGTCACTAGATTTTTAAGGATTTTAAGGACATTATCTTTAAAAAGGATTTTAAGGACATTATCTTAAGGATATTATCTTTGAAAAAGGACATTATATTAAAAAAATGAGCAAGTATGAAGATCAATACATCTGTTTTGTTTTCTTTAATGGTAACTTCTTTGATGGCCTTGTCCCCAATTATAGCATCTAATAGATTTCTCTACTAGCAGGAGATGCTTATCAAATGTGACCTGACAGTAGTAACCATTAGACATGAAACTGCAAGCTCAGAATACATCTAACAAACAAGATGGTCAGTGTTATGGACATTGGCCCTCTCTTTTGTCATCTAGAATTTTCACTTTTCCCAGTGATTAGCAAATTCTCCCACATTAAAAGGCTTGATCAGAGGTACTGATCAGAGAAGCTATGAGTGTGTGACCTCCTGCGGAGGCATGATGGCTGCATAATGGAATGTGTCACTCAGATGAACTCACCCTGATTGACATGGGAAGTTAATTTCCTAACACTGATAACTTTCTAAGAAACAGAATGAGTTCTTAACACAGCAGAGAAGTGGTAATGGGAATCAAAGACAATCTAGGAAGCTTAAGCTGCTGCTTTCCTCACCGGAATAGCTGCACTACATGATTGGGGCATTGTTCCTGTTGGCATAATCCCAAACTTGATTTTCCAGTTTCTTAGCAATTGTAAGTTACCCATATCCTCTCAACAAATTCCTTTGCTGTTTAACTCGGCTGGCTGTTGTTTTCTGTTGCTTGCAACTAGGAAATCTGATTGAAATGGTCAAAACATCTTATCATAAGCTAAGGTTGAGAAAACAAATTAAAACATTATTCATCATTCTAGGACAACCGTTGGGGTATTTAACTTGAAGAAGGTCTGGGAACTTCTCAGGATGGTATGGTGCATACATTTGTTAAAACTTAGCAAAATGTATTTTAGTTGATTGCATTTTGTCCTACACTGTAAGAAAGTAGAATTAAAACTCTTTTTCACATAATTGAGATCTGTAAAACAAAAGAAAAAGTGGGCAGGAGGATAGTAGGATAAAAAAGCATCAACCTCTAGCAACAATTATGAATGAGGGATAGAAAAGTTGGAAATGTGGAAAAGCTGGACACATAAACAAAAGAATGACACTAAACCACTATTTCATATCAAACACAAAAGCTAATTCAAAATGTATTAAAGACTTGGATGTAAGATCTGGAACCACAAAAAAATATATAAAGGAAAACATAAGCATTGAGACAGCATCTTATCTCTCACTTAATTATACATTTTGGTAATCCTTCCAAGTTCATTGATGTAGGCCAAACAATTTTTAATGGTTGTATGATATTATGGCATGAATGCTCTACTAATCATTCCTGTATTAGACACTCCCTTTTATTTATATTATTTTGTCCCCATAAACCTCTTGCATCGAGTCTTATATATTGGTGCTTTTACTTCTGTGGATATTAGTGGCTATGACCAGACATTCCTAAAAGGTTGTGATTATTCTAATTTTCTACAAGAGTATTGTAACTTTTCTCCTCCATTCCCACCAAGAGCAGAAGCTAACCCTTTTTACTTCTTGCAGATGTAAAATAGATGGGTGAGAAATTTCAGTTACTTTGCTGATAGCTACTGCTATTAAGCTTCTCTACATATGCTCACCAGACATTTAGGTGCACTCTCCTATATGATTTGTGTCTTATTCTATTGGGTTATTTGCCTATTTCTTATTCACTAGTAACAACTTTTATAAAATAGAGATTAAATCTTTGTCAGATGTGATAAATTATGAATATTTTCCCTCCCTACCTTTTGGTCTGAAGTTGTGGTTACTTGATAATGTGAAACAGTTTTAAATTTATGAAGTCAAACAGACCATTTTCCTTAATTGTTTCTACATATATACTTTTTATATATTTATATATACATATGTACACATATAGACATACACATTAGCTTCCAGATGGATAGCCATTTTAGGCTGTATCAGTTATTACATAAACCATCCTTTTCTTTCATGGAATTGGATGTTTTTGGAAACTAAGTCTCACTATGCCCAGGGTAGTCCCAACCTGCAGACTCAGGCAATCCCCAGCGTCAGCCTCCCAGGTAGCTGGGATTACAGGATCCCAATACCGCGCCCAGCTGCTTTTTTGAGACCAGGTCTCACTATGTTCCCCGGGTTGTCTTGAACCTGCAAACTCAAGCTATCACGGGCCTCTTGCCTCCCAGTTCTTGGATTATAGGCCAGCACCACCATGCCCAGCATGAATTGGATGTATATTTGGCATCTATTGCATTCTCACATACACTCTGGTTTATTTTGGGTTCTCTATTCCATTCTGATCTATTTATTTTCATTCTAAAATGAAAAGTTATAGATGTTTGTAAATGGCTTAAGCATTTGACTTCAATTTAATTTCATTTTAGTCCCATTGTACTAAAATTATTATTGGAATATTATATTTTATCAATTCTTGCAGTAGTTACTAAGGGAATTGTTTTTTTCTCCTTTAATTTATTATTGCAATAAAGTATGCTGATCCCCTGAAAGCAAATAATCTTTACATTCCTGGAATATATGTTTGATTGTAAGAAACAATTCTTCTAATAAATTGTGGGGTTCTATTTCTTAATAAGTAGATTTATTTGTCATAAGTGATTTTGACATATGGAGGTTTTTTTTTTTTTTTTGCTTTTTGCTTTTGGGGGACAATAAAGTTATGCTATCTTCTTAAAATGAATAGTTATTTTTCTAAACTATGGAAAAATTTAAATTTAAATTATTCTTCAAAAGATACTAGAGTTAGCTCTAAAAACAATTGGTCCTAGTGTCTTTATAGAAAATGTAGAACAGCTCTTCAGACTCTTTTCACTTTCTTCACTTCTTCATTTTCTTTAAATTTTCTAGTTCATTTTATAACTTATTTTCCTAAGAAATCATGTAAGTTTGTCAATTAATCTGTTAGGCATAAGCATCTCTCTGTGTGCCTTATAAGGAATGTTGGAGAATTTATTAATCAGCTGCTATATGCCATGTACCATGCTTCATATTTTATTTATATTGTCACATTTCATTAAATTTTCATATTGGTCCAGCATCATATGTATGATTATTCTCTTTTTATTGAGAATGGAAATGAGGTAAAAATACACTGAGGATACCCAGAAGAAATGACAAAATTAGTCAGGATTGAAAACTCAGGTCTTTGTCATTTCTGACTAGTGATTTTATCTCTTCTGGCTTCCATCAAAGAAATTAGAAATCATTATACTTAATTACTGAAAATGAATTATTTGAGGAAATGCATCATAGCTTTCTTTCTTCCCCCAGCCATTGAGTAGTAGGATATTTTCTGGTTTTCATTATAATAGGAGACCAATGGAATATAGTGTTGTTGTTTTTTTTCATATTTAAATATTTTTCCACTCAGGGAAATTCTGGAAGGAAATTACTAGTTTGAAGAATGATTATATTAATGACTAATACACATTGTAAGACATAGGTGTTAAAAAAAAAGACTAACAACAAGATTACATGGAAAGCAGTATGACTTTCTTGAAAGGAGCCTGACTATGCAATGATATTTCCTTTATAATCTTACTTGTCACCTGCTCTTCATTTTCAGAGGGATTCCTCATTCTCTGAACCTGGTGATGCTTTACTCTGTGTTTCATAGACCAATGAATAAATCCTAACTTTAAATACATAACCATCAGATATTTATATTATATATTATATATTGCACTTAACTCTTTCCAAGCTAAAGTAGCTTCTATGCTTCCAATGTTTTCTTCCATTTCAACAACCCCAGTATTAGCTTCTAAGAACAGTCATCTGGGTCTGAAGAGATTTTTTTTGAAAAATATTGCCAAGTTTTCAGGAAAAACCTGTTAATCTCCAAACCATCCCCGATCACAACACAGAGCAATGTCTGTCTGTCTAACCTCTTTGAAGCCCTCAGATTTTTTGAACCTCAAAGAGAATGTGACCAAGTTAGTACGGTTCTGATCTCCCTGCTATCCGCTTCAGTCAGAGTCCCTCTGCTTTCTCTGATTCCCATACTGCAGTCCGGGAAAGATTTATTTTTCTTTTAAAGCCAGTATCTGCTACTTCATAAAATTACAGAAAAACAGAAAGAGGAATGTTAAAACAGTAACCTCAGAAGTTACAGCCAGGTGTTTAAAAAATTCATTCAAATAATAAAATTAATGGAAACCTGAAGAATACCAGAAAATCTTCTGACCCTCCTGCAGACTGACCTAGAATGTATACTTCACACACATACACGCATAAGACCACAGAAACTTAGCATCGCCTATTACTTTCCAATTACTGCCGCTACAGAAAAGGAAAGTTTGGCACTTGGGGGAATTGAAATTAATTGAAAGCAGACTTGAGCTAATTTCCATTTGTGTGTCCTTTATTGAATGGGTCTTTAGTGCACATTTTTAATTTAGTAGAATGAGAACTTATAATGTTGGGTGGGTGAGGGGGGTGAGGATGTATTTTTCCCTGAAATTAAAGTAATTAATTCATCAGAACTAATCCTGAAAAGATTTTCAGAGAAGAGTGTCTACATAGTCCTTGTGATGTAGAAAATGTTTTTAAAATTAAGAAAGGGGCTGTTTGTTTTATCAATGCAGTTTAAATGTAGTATATATTTCATCAAATGAGGTTTGCACAGATATCATGGTTTTCAAAGCACCCTCACACATACCGCTTTCTTGATGCTGCATCCTTGATGAGTAGTGGGCTAGTACATGTTGTCCTGTTTTTTTCAATGAAGAAGGAGATTCTACCTCTAAATAATTACCCAAAGTTATACAGGAATAGCTTCAAGTAAAACCATTCTTCTTTTAGTCTATTTCTCTAAATAAATTGCTTTATGTTGCAGAAATCCAAAAGCTCTATGATATAAGGAACCACTTTTACTTTCATTAAAAATATAGCAATTCTGTGTATGTTTTGATGGCTTTTGAGGGAAAAAAACAGATTGAATGGACAGATAAAGTGAGAGTTTCTGGCAAATTTGATGAGACAGGGAGATTGAGATTAAAAAAGAATATAAAATAGCATAAAAAAGATGACTAACTCTAATTCAGAAACTATGAAATATTGTTCTAAAAATTCTATGTGAAATTTACTGCCAGTAATTTTTAAGGATAAATGAAGTAGATACTTTTTCCTAGGGAAACATAAATTTGTTTTAAAAACTGTGAGACCTTATGGCATTCTTCAAGGAATAGAGAGCAAACATGACTGAAATTTATATGGAAAACAAGCAGTCAAAGCAATCCTGAGAAAAAAGTAAAAGAAAGAAGGCATTATGATTCTTGATTACAAACTAAATTAGGAAGCTATCCTTATCAAATACAGTATGGTATCAGACATAAAAATAGACACATGGATCAATGGAATAGAACCTAGAGTCCAGAAATAAACTCACATTTATATGAACAGTTTCATTTATGACAAAGGAAACAAGACTATAAAATGGAGATAGTCGTTATAAAGAGTAGTGAGAAAAATGGACTGCCACATTAAAAAAATAATAAATTTGAATGTTATCTTAACCATTCATGAAAGTTAACTGAAAAATAGATTAGCCAGGCAATGTGGCACATGCCTGTAAACGGCAGCCTAGGAAGACACTGTGGGGACTGCGGTTCGAGTCCTGCCCGGGGCAACGTAGTGAGACCTATTCCCCAAAATATAGCTGGGCGTGGTGGCGCGTGCCTGTAATCCCAGCTACTGGGGAAGCTGAGACTGGGGATTCCTTGAGTCTGTGGTACCCCAGGCAACATGAGCCTGCGGTTCTACAGGCAAAAATAGAGAGACCTAGTCTCATAAATAAATAAACAAACAAACAAGCAAATAAATAAATAATAGATTAAAGACTTGGGTGTAAAACTCAAAATCATAAAATACATAGAAGAAAACAGGCAAAACACTCTACAACATTTGTCTGAATGATGCCTTTAGAGACTCAACTCCACTGCTAAAGGAAACAAAAGCAAAAATAAACAAACTAAGCATCAAACTAAAAAGTTTCTGCACAGCAAAAGGAGTTACCATCAAAACATAAAAAACATCTGACTGAATGTTTTGAGAAAATATTTGTACAACATACATTTACAAGAAATTATTTATAAAGAATTCATACAACTCAATCATAACCAAGAAAATAACCCAATCAAAAAATGGGCAGAAGAGCTAAATGATATGGCTCCAAAAAAGATATATAGATAACCAAGAGGCATATGAAAAGATGTTCATCATTTATTATCAAGGAAATGCAAATCAAAACCAGAATGAGATATCACTTCATATCAGTGATAATGGCTTATATCAAAAACAATAAAACCAACTATAGGTATGAGTAAGGAGAAAAATGAATCCTTTTACAGTGGTGGTAGGAATATAAATTGATCCAACCTTTATGGAAAACAGTATCAAATATTAAAAATAGATCTACTCCTTGTCTCTCCTAGACTATAAGGTGCAAATTTAAAAAGATACACACACAACTATATTCATTGTAGCACAATTTACAATAGTCAAACCATGGAAACGACTGCATATCCAACAAAGGATGAATAAATAAGAAGATGTATTTATACATATTTATATAATATAAGATGTATTTTTATATATTTATATATATACACACATGCATATAGATAATGAAATACTGCTCAGCTGTAAAAATGGAGGAATCTTGTCACTGTGACAATATGGATGGAACTGGAGAGGATTATGCTAAGTGAAAAGGAGGAAGAGAGGACAAATACAAGATAACTTCACTTATATGTGGAATATAAAGAAGCAAAACAAAGGAATAGACAAAACCAGACCAAAATCTGAGCACAGAATTGAGGTTCCCAGAGCAGACTTGGGGGATAGGAGCAAAGGGAAACAGGGGTCACTGAACTGTGGTGAAGAGTTACTGGTAATTTGTGGGTGGGGTGTAATTCATATATTGGAAGAAGTGTGAATCTATTCCCCTAAAACATACTGTATTGTAAGCCAACATTACCTCAATAAGTGAAAACTTTTTCAGGTAATAAAATTTGTAGAATCAATTAAAAATACTCCCTACAGGAGATATTGAAATGTACATGTCAAATATCTATCCTCAGATAAGAAGTAACTCAGGATAATATCAAATGAAGTTTCTATACATAACAATGAGAGGATACCTGTAGATTATCAAATCCATTCTATCATGTCCTGATATCAACTCTATCTGGGATAGCCAAGATAAATAAATATACAAATATTCTAAATAAAGTATCAGAAAATAAAAATGTTACACTACATTGTAGAATATAAAAATGGCTTGATACTTATTAGTCTATTAGTATAATTCATTAATCAACATAATACAAGAAAACAAAGAACACTGTGTGAGTTTTAGAAGCAAAATAATAGTTAAGACAAAATTCACAATACACAAATATATTTGCAAGAGTTTAAAATGTAGATGCTCAGTAATAATATACTTTTTGATACCCACTTTCAAAAAAAGATGTGTAAACAAATCATCCTTTAATACATAGCAACAGAAAGTGGCAAAGACAATCGAAAAATTGAAACAGGACTCTCCAAGCAGATGTGCCAAACAATAAATGCTCTTAATCTGAAACTGGCTTATGTCCTCAAAACAGGCTCTTCCTGACCTTTTCTCACAGTAGGTGGTGCTGAGCCAAGCCACAAGGGCATCATCCCATGCTGGCTGAGCTGCCCAAATGTTGCTTTCCCCACTATACGAGAATAACTCAGGAGCAGAGGAGGCGTTTTATATTTTCATTCCCCAGAATTGTGCTCTATTCAGGACAGGTGCTCAACAAGTGTTTGTAAAAATGAGTTAAACTGTCACCTAATAAACAAAAGGGAAGCAAGCTCTTTATCATGTGTGCATGAGCAAAAGAAAATTCATGATAAATAGATATGGAGGCTTTCCTGCAAGTTTTTTTCTCTTGGGAAGAATCTTCCTATTTAATTCTATCAAACAAAGTTTCACCTACAGAAATATCTCCTGTGTGGACCCCCAAGTGTGAGCAGGATTTCCTAGGGACTTAGCCCACCCCTAAGTAATCCTGATACTTCACTTTTGCCAGCAACCTCAAAGTGACTAGAAGAGAAGCAGTACACAGACAGTGGGCAGTGCCATGGTAGCCCTTGGGTACTTTCAGCAAGAATAAGGCATAGCAGTCAGGTGTGGTGGTGTGTGCCTGTAATCCAAGTGCTGGAAGGCAAGAGGCCAGGGATCCCTTGAGTTTGCGGGTTTGAAACTACCCTGGGCAACATAGCGAGACCTGGTCTCAAAAAAGCATACAGTGTGGTGGTGGGCACCTGTAATCCCAGCTACCTGGGAGGCTGAAGTTGGTGCTCACTTGCGTCCCCAGGATCAGGACTACCCTGGGCAACACAGTGAGACCTAGTCTCAAGAAAAAAAAAAAAAAAAAGAATAAGGCATAGTAGTGACCCTCCCACTTCCACTCCTTTGGCACATTAGTTTTTGTGCTGACTGACTGGTATCAGTCAGAATGGAGTCACTTGGTTGAGCTACTCTCTGTCACCATGAATCAAATAAAAAGAACACCAGCGTGCTTTCACACACACAAAACTCAATGGCAAGAGTGAATAATTTCAAATTTAAGAATGTCTTATCTGAGGTTTCAAATCATAATACTTCTTCGCTGATTCATTGTCTTTATTGCCAGACACAGCTGTGTCCAGCACCCAGTTTTGTGAATCTGAATGCTTCACGGGCTGTGCTTCTGTCCAAGAACAGTTGCTTTTCTTTTTCCTTATTCTGGTTGAATTTGCTTTAATTTCAATCTTTCAAATAGCTTCTCTCCCTGGATTCATCTGAGTTAAGAGCCTCTCAAAACAGACCCTGTGCAAGGGGCTAAGAGCACAAAGCTAGCTCAGCACAAGGAAAATACCAGCTTTGAAGGAAAATTAAGTGACAGTCATCACAGTATTTGCTCTAGGTCAGTCCTGACTGGAAGAGGGAAAGCAGTGAAGAGCAAGAGAGGATGCTGGAGAATTTTATATAAAGAAAGACCCCTGAGCTCAGAGAGTGCTTCCTCCTGCCCTCAGGCAATCCTCCCTTGAGGTGGATTATATCAATGAGGTAGAACCTTCACTGGTCCTCAGAAGTGTTCCTCCTGCCAGAGCAGAGGCTGTGGCAGACCTGAATCACGTGGCTGAGTGTACCTCATGAAATAGATCATCAGCCACCAAAGTCTTTTTTAGGTGAGAGGGGAAACCAGGTTACTGCTACCTCTCCTGGGAGAATTTTTTCATAATTCAGATAAAATGACATCCAATTTGGATATGCCTTTGGCACTTTCAGAACTGTTAGAAAGGGGAATAGAATAGAAAAAAATACAGTCTTCAAAATGATGGTAATTTCTCACTACCTCCCAGTTAACAAAAAAGCCAGGGTTAAAAATCAGAGACAAACACTGCAAATCTATAACCTCAGCTGGAAGGATAGCCCACAACCTGCTTAAAACAATAGCATTCTCTCTACAGAACTAGTCCTCCTACCAGCCTAATGCATTCCCACGTGAGGATCTCAGTCCCTGAAGTACTCTCTGACCTCAGCTAACCTCTGAAATTTCAGTGGGCCATTCATATTCATACCCTTCAGAAGCCTGCCCTGGCCACTCTCCTCTACTGTCACCTATCCTTTAGGGTAAGGACCATCTTATGACCCATCTTATTAGAGTCTGGCAGCCTAAGTAGCCTGGATGTAAGCAACATCCAAAAGTTATAAGTAGTCATCAATAAAAAATGTAAAAATTCATCCTCAGTTTGGCTAGCTAAGGTATGCCGAACCTACCCAGCTAAGTAATTTCTTATAACCTCTGGTAAAGTTGACATAAGGAGTAAAGACCTAGAAACATTCCACAGAGACCAGAACACACTGGGGCTGTTTTTGTTGACGGGCTCTATTCTCATTCCCTGTAGCATTATTTTGAATAAGTTGGAGCAAGATAAGTCAATAAAACACAGAAGTGGCTCCATCCTCATCCCTCCAAACTGAATTATATACTTCTCCTATGCTAGAGAGATGAATATTAATTCTGTTCTTCAAGACTTTCTAAGTGTATAGGCACAGACACTGAACAACATCATTCGAAGTCTCCTCTAGAGCTGCTTAAAAGTACTTCAAGGAATTCATTTGCTGTGTACAATACCCATTCATCTTGTTCATGGTTGTCTTAGCTGTAGGCAAGTTCATCTAACAGGGCCCACATAGATAGTTCTGCATCCTTTGCTGCCTGGTCTGCCCTCCTTACCCTGCTCCAATTGTCAAATCCTTACTCATTCCTCAAGTCAAGCCCATTCCCTCTTTAGAAAGTCCCCCTTCAACCCATTAGGAAATTATCTGTTCTTCAGAATATTAAAGCATGCAATTGGAACCCCAAACATGATTTTTCACAGTTCTATTAATCTTATGTAAATAATTTTATTTTCTAAGATTATAAACTTCTTGAGGAAAGTGGTGACTTTTTCCAACTCTTTTTCCAACTCTTTGGCCCATTCTACGTAGAGAAAAGCTTAATAATTGCTGAGATGATAAACCTGCCCAGACATTGTCAATATGACTATTTTCTCCCAAGTTAATAGATGTTAATCATTTATGATTCATTTTATTATTAATAAAACAATATTGTTATAAAAATAATGTAGTTATAAAATAATGTATTGATATCAGCTAATAATTAATTGATTAAATATTCCTTACCAAAATATCTTATTAACAATAGCCATGGATGTAGAGGCTAATGGAGAAGAAATGGCAGTAGAAATCCAGGCTGGGAAAGTAGAACAAAGGAATTTCATGCTGTTTCTCATTCCAAGAGGGCATTTTCAGAATTGAGTTCTATTCTTTGAGTTTCTACCGCTAGATATCAAATGTTAGCTAAATAACCATTTCAGATATTATTTAAATGTAGATGTTTATACCAGTAAGATATACAGTCTACTATGCATAACATTTATGAAGATATGTAGTGATTTCTGCCTTTTCAGCTTCATTGATATTTTTAAGCAGACAGGAAATGTGATACAGTGAAAAGTATATTGGACAAAAGACATTAGAAAAAAATGGAATAGTTTATTCCAAACTACTGTGCGTATGCATGGAAAGAAGGATGGGGGTAGGATGAGCCTACAAATTTTATTTATCTGCTTATTTCTTGCTCAGGTTTGTTTAACAATGAAGGCTTTTTACATTTGGAGTGTAAAAACAGTATTTCAAACGCTGTCACTTAAGTGCAGGAGACACTTAGTTTCAAATCCTAGTTCTGTCACTCATTGAGTCTTGGGTCCTGGAAATCTTATTTAGCCCTTACAAGTCTGTTTCTTCATATGAAAGATGACATAATGCTTACCTATTCTGCATAACTATTATGTCACAAAGCCTAGCAGACAACAAGGGCTTTGTGAATATCTGTTAAATATACAGTATATTGTCCTTCTTAAGGTTTTTTTGCAATCCCCAAAGATACCCAAAATAGAGCTTAATTTAAACAATGCTCAGGAAAAATATAAATAAAAAAAAATAAAACAATGCTCAGTATTGTATCAACAATGCAAACAAGCATTTAGATATACAGTAGAAATTGATGTGATGAAACTTTTATAAGGTGACTTACAGCCCTGATTGCTAACTAATAAGGGAATTCTCTAAGCTATGTATTTGTTTTTAACAAAAAAGGACAACAAAATTCTCCTAAGCAGTTTATAATATTTGTATTTCATGTTTAAATTAAGAACAAAGATGTTTAACTTAAGTACAAATACACAGTTTTAAACTATGTTCTCAGTTGCTGTTCTCACAGGAAACAAGTTCTTCACGATTTTGACTCACCATGTGGCCTGTCTTCACCAGTAGACATCACATCAAGTTTTGTGAAGTCTTCCTGATTTCTCTAGAGGTTCTATAAAAAACAAAGTGCCATTGATAATGACAGAGATTTGGTAATGTATACCATCCTTTTATTTCTGTGACTTCATACCTAAAGACTCATTCTATAAGAGATTTATTGTTGAGAAAAACTTTGAAGAGTCAAAGAACATCTAAAGTAAACTTTCTTATATCTCTCAATCTTAATATTTAAGTCATTCAGTTCTGCACACAACCATATTATAGTTTATATCTTTGGGGTGACCAATATATTACTAAAATTTTAAGTAATTGTATTTAAAACACAGCTGAAGCACTCCAATATGGCCTAGGGACTTTGTGAATCAGAATAATTCCAAGTGGTTCATGTGATTCTAAAGAATTAAGCCACAAATCTAGAGATTTTCCTAAGCTTCCCACATTAAACACAACCACCTGCTTCAAGTGACAAGTCGAATAGGTTTTTCTTTAGGGGATAACTGAGGTGCTCCATAATCAGAATTAAGTAAAACCCATCTGGAGAACACTATGATTTATATGATTTTTCTGAGCAGTACAAGAAGGTCCAACTCAGCTATATGTTTTATTTATTTTTCATTATCTGAAGACTGCTGGATAATATGACCCTTACTAAATATTTCTGGGTTTCAGTTTCTTGATCTGTATCATTGACCTAGCAATAAAAAGTCATTTCACAGTGCAAATGTGAAGATTAAGGGTTACGAAGGCTGGGCATAAGTGCTTAGACAAGGGCCACTGGGGCAACTACAGACTTAGCTTCTGTCATTTTGTAAGAGAATCTATGTTTATTCCCCATTTGGTTTGCTCTTTTGTCCCCTCTTAACTTCATAGAAATTATTTTTTTTCTTTTCTTTTCTTCTTCTTCTTCTTTTTTTTAGACTTGGTCTCACTGTTGCCCAGGGCAGTCTTGAACCAGCGGACTCCAGTGATTCCTAGCCTCAGCCTCCCGAGTAGCTGGGATTACAGGTGCACCCCACCACACCTGGCTAGAAATTTTTTCTTAAGATTCCTTTTTGTGCACCATGTCATTCTCATGGCTCTTAAGAAATGTAAGAGATCATATAAGGTCTGAGGCTGACTCTGTCAGTCATGGCTAGTTGCCACCAATTATCCATTCTCCCCTTCTTCTTTAGTGACCTGATTATAAAACTACATTCCTTCCTCTCCTTCACAGCTAGGTGTAACCCAAGAATAGTCTACCCATTGGGTTAAAGTAGAAATCCTGTGAATGACCTCTGGGAAATCTCCTTAAAAGAGAGTTTTCTTCCCATTTCTCCCTCCTACTGGCCAAACACCAATGAGATGGCTAGAATCCCAGCAACCTTCCCAGACCAACACCTGATACACCAAGGATGGCAGGAGGTAGAGGTAGAAAGCATCAGTGCCCCTTAAACCAGCATCTGCTCTCATGGCTTAAGTCTGCCTTTCTCTCTTTTTTTTCTTCCATAATATAAGAGAGAAATACGCTTCTAACTTGTGTAAACCACACTTTTTTGGGTTTTTCCATCATTTACACATGAACCCAATCTTGCTGATATGCTGAGCCTTTAGGTAGTTTTTCAGGAACCATTTTTCTTAAAAGTTTTCTCTATGACTCTGTGCTTTCTGCTTTTTTAACATAAGTTCTCCATTCTTCAGCAATCTCTAGTATATTTTTACCCTGTTGTCTTCACCCATATTTTGAGTTTTTTCACACAGGAACTTGGGGCTATTAAAGTTGGAAAAAAATAAGTCTGGCTAGGAGTAAATGTTTAGCTTTTTTATGGCTTATAGGAAAAATTTCATTTCAATTCAAGCATGTATTTAAACACATCATGTAGTAGACATTGTGCCGTAGCTGGTGGAAATAAAAAGATAATATTTGTTTTTCCTTCAAGGAGAGTACAGTCTTGCAGGCAAGATGAGTCACACAACTAGCTACAGCACTGCAACAAAAGCAGCAAGACAAGTATAAAACACTTAAGACCTTTAGAGTAGATGTGAAGATCAGTCAAGGTTTCCTGATGAAGATAGAATTTCAGCTGGGCTTTGAACAATATGGTTCTTTAAAAAAAGAATCAGTAAAGAAATAGAGATAGATAGTTACAAGGCAAACCAGGCGTGGTGGTGCACGCCTGTAATCCCAGTTACCTGGGAGACTGAGGCTGGGGATCACTTAAGTCCGCAGGTTTGCGACAACCCTGGGCAACATAGCAAGACCTAGTCTCTTAAAAATGAAAAAAAAAAGAAAGGAAGGAAGGAAGGAAGGAAGGAAGGAAGGAAGGAAGGAAGGAAGGAAGGAAGGAAGGAAGGAAGGAAGGAAGGAAGGAAGGAAGAAAGAAAGAAAGAAAGAAAGAAAGAAAGAAAGAAAGTTACAAGGCATGGGTGGGGTTGAGGATTGTTGGGGCTAGGAGGGACAAGCAGAGGGTAAGGCTAGGCAGGGAAGTAACTATATTCCTGGAAGCTGACTCTGTAATAAAAAGACTAAGGAATGCTGAAAGTTCTTAAGCAAGGGAATAACCAGGTTACATGTCTTCCTTCACTAAATAAATGCCTCTTGTGGCATGGGAGAGGACAGACTAACTGCAAAAGACCAGTGAGTAGACACCCTTACTAATGCAAATAAAAGGTAATGATGGCCTGAATTCAGGAGTGACTATGAGAAAAAGGAGGACACAGAAGCAATCTTTCAAAGGTTACTGTGTGAGCGCAATGTAGGTTTTGCCCAGAAAGAAGAATTATATTTAAATTCTCAGATTCAGAAGTGAAAATAGAGACACTAAATTTTTAAAAATTACACTCATTTGAACTGAGAAATTAAAAGAAGAGTTAAGATATAGTAATGAACTTATAAGCACTATCATTTTAGCAGTTTTAAGTTTTGCTTTCCCCAGATGTCAATTGGGGGAACTCTGACCTAATTCTACTAAGAGATGGGGAAAGAATGTTGAAAATATCCTAGCAAAGAAATGCAATCATCCTTTCTTTCTCATTGTGCATCCTTTGTCCAGGTGTTGTAGATAAATAGCAGGTGTAAGAGTGCTTTTACACAGTAAAGTTCTTCCATTTCTTCCCAAGTATTCCTTTATCTACTCCAAGACATCATTTCTACCCACCTCACCCACTCACTCACTACATAAGAAATTCAGTGAAATTTAAGAGACTTCTAGAGACCATCAGAATTTTCTAATATTTGCCTCTTCATTGCTCTCTAGACCAAGGGAAGCATAGCCTGAGTAAAAATGGAAAAGACAAAGAACTATGTAGGGGTGTTATACTCTAATAGTTTCAAGATAAATAGTATTCTTCCCTCTCCCCACCAAAAAGATCCCTAAATAGCTACTTCCTCCTCCTCAGGAGATACATTTTAGTGATTTCCTCAAAGGAAGACACTGAACATCAAACTAGATGCTATGTTCTTTTTAAAAATTTTCTCATTATTTTAGGAAGATTGAAATGGGTGTTAATATTACTAATCTCTTTACTCAAAAAGAGAGCAGCAAACAACAAAATTTTGAATCTACCAATCAGAAGCATATCCTATGCAATATTTAGAAATTTATACTATAGTTCATCTTATTTGGGACATGGAAATCAATTTAGAAATAAAACATTGAGGGTTTTCTTCTTCTCTGATTCCTATGGTGATTCCTGGCTCTCAAGAAAGCACAAGTGATCAATTGAGTCATCAGGGACAAGCAACAGTGACATGATTAACAAAATTGTGGCTATGGATAAAGTTGTGCATCACACTCGTGTAAATTGTGTGTGCGTGTGTGTGTGTTGGGAGGTGGCTGATGGAAGAATCAGCTACTCTAATTTTATCTCTGTAAGAAGCTTAGCAGGAATTATCAATTTAAAGATTTTTATATCTTATAAAAATCCAGAAACTGAAAAAAACACTTGGGCAACTCAATTCATGCCTGAAAGCTTAATCTGAGGTGCACAGTTTGAATCTCATGTCATCTGTAAACCTCCTTTAAAGTATCCAAAATATTGTGTGATTTTACATATTTTTTTCTTGTAGAGAGGTTGCATTGTTTTCTAAAGATACTTAAAGTGATTCTTGCCTCAAAATAAAAGGTATAGAACTACTGCCATAAAGAAAGTAGATGGGATAGCGGAAGAGGGAGAGGAGTACATTCTTACACACAGAGAAAGGGAAGGAGAGAGAATAGAGATTCCAGGAGTCTTATCAACTGTGTTCAAAATGAAATCAACCAAATGTGTATGAAATTTGTACCAGGCACTTATCTGTTAACCTTTATATGTGTATTCAAAGTTAACAATAGTATGGTCATCTTCCTTTCAAAGCCTCTGAGATTTTAAACTGGTTTAGATTGCATTTTCAGAGCCCAGGGTATTAAAGAAAGTGTAGATTGATTTGTGAAAATTAAATTCATGAAAACTGGTTAAATTAAATAGGTGTAAAATAGTTTATTTCTCTAGTATTAGTTTCTGATCACTTATGTTAAATACTCCAGAATGTGTCCAAAGAAGTGGCTATACTATTTGCAGTAATTTAATTTTGTACTAAAATGAGTTATTGAAAAAGACAAAGAAGAAAAACAAATTTTTGTATTTTCAGAATACTATACTTTGAATATATAAAACTTCACATAATTATAATACTAAATACAAGAGAATTTTAGTTTCCCTTAAGAACAGAAAGTTTTGAAGTAAAATCCACTTCTTTTCATCATGCTCCCAAAAACGCTGAAAAGGTTTAGAATTGCTTGGTAAGTGTTACATTCTTCTGTACCATGAACTCTGATAGAATCTTTCTCTTTTCTGTGTTACAGATGGCACAAATCAACTTTCCTCCATGCCTACTCTTCTTTTTTATTCTTAATCCAAAAGAAACACATACATTTTGATTTTTACTGCGTTGTAAATTAAAAAAATCTGTTACCCTTTCTTTAAGACAGTCCTCAATATTAACTCAGTATTAATTTGTAAATATGCAAACTCTTCAGTCCCTAAATATTTCATTAGTTGACAATCTGCAAAAGCAGATTAAGACAATGTAAAAACTGAACAATACTAAGCAAATTTTTATAACTTTTGAACAAAAATTTCTAACTTTAAATGGCTACCTCAATACATGATAGCATACTTTGAATCTAAATTAGTAAGAATTTATGAATTTCTTCTCTTATGAATATATTTTCCCTTTCAATGCCTCTCAAAGCACATAAAAGCACACACTTACCCCATGTTGATTGCCATGATTTTATTATTCTCAGATGGAAGCTTATCTGGATTCAGAATTCATTTAAAGGTTATAAAAAGAAGCAGTAGAGAGGTTTGACTTTCCCAGAAATGAGACTGTCAGATGCTAACTAGGTTTTTTAATGAGGAAAACTAGTGTGTCTTCTAATTATATAAGCTTCAGGTCAAATTCTAGCATCAACTAATCAAACAACTGAACTGCAGTTAGTTTCCAGGAGTAAAAGAAAAAAATACTCCTTAAGAGGAACAACATTGTTATCTTAGAAAATTGGAAATTTGAACATTAAAAACTTATTTATGTATCAATAAAGATTTAAAGACTTAAAAAAGCAAAGTATAGATTTTGCTCTCTTAAAGAATTTGAAGAAACATATTAGGGAAAATTTAGTCTGCAATAAAGCATATATTTTTCTATATTTTTTAGGAGTTTCAAATTTGTATTATATGTCACTGAAAACAACCTCACACCTTATCTGAACTTCATCAGTTCTATTGCAACAATATTTAATTCTAAAACCATACCAATTAGTGCTAAGCAACAAATCCAAAAATGTCTAGTTTTTAAAATATATCTTGGATCATTTATAAATAGGGATTTTGAAATGAAATGCAAAGCTATTATTAGAAATTAACAAACAACATTTTAGCTTAATATTTTAAAAGATATTTCAAACCAGATTTTATAGTATGATAGTTATATTTTTCACTGAAAATAACATCTTTTCAATATTTTGAAGAACAGTTTCACAAGATTTTTAATGAAGAAATATCAAACAGAATTTATCTATTTTACACACCATTCTTCCTAAGTTGTAGCAAACTAGTTCCAGCAGAACCACTCAGATCTTTATTGTAATTTTTAATGTGCAGCTGTCATGTACCTTGATCTAAAAGGTATAGAATTTTCTAGGCATAGAATATGTATGTAATAGACTATGTATAGACACACAGATCAACTTTTTAAAAAATTGAGATATAACTCATTTACCATATATAAAATATCACTTTTATTATGAACAATTCAGTTGAATAATTTTTAATATTTATAAGGTTGCTCAACTATCATCATTAATTTTAGAACTTTTCTATCAGCCCCCAAAACAACCCCATGCCTCCCATTTCCTCTCTCCCTAGCAACTATTCGTCTGTGTCCTGTCTCTATGGATTTGTCTATTCTGGACATAGAAGTCACCCAACATGCAGGTTTTCATGTCTGGTTTCTTCCACCTAATATCATATTTCACAGATTCATCCACCTTGTAGCATTTACCAATATAATCACCCAGAGTATAACTATTCTAAATATTGGAATCAATAATGGAATACAGATAGGCTGCACTCCCCAAATTCCTATTGTCTGGTGATATCTTAGATATCTTAGTCATGTAGCATTTTACGCAGGCAGTAGCCTTGCATGCCCTACATTTATTCTATCTCCTGTTAGTGGGGGTTTTTTGTTTGTTTGTTTGTTTTTGAGACTAGGTCTCGCTATTTTTGCCCGTGGAACCGCAGGCTCACGCTGCCCGGGGTACTATGGACTCAAGCGATCCCCAGTCTCAGCTTCCCAGGTAGCTAGGATTACAGGCGCGCGCCACCACACCCAGCTATTTTTTTGGGACTAGGTCTTCTTACGTGCCCCGAGCGGGACTCGAACTGCGATCCCCAGACTCCGTCGCGACTCCATAAGCTGGCGTTTACAGGCACGCGCCACCGTGCCTGGCTATCTTCTGTTAGTGTTATTTCCCCTTATGCTTGATTTAAATTCATGCTGTTTTTATCCATCATAACCCCTAAATATATAAAATCCACTGGTTAACATTCCCAGTAAGTCACAGTGATTGACCTGGAACAAAATTGAAAATGATTAAGGATCCTGGAAATGAGAAAGCAGAGGTTTTTGATACCAACCAGACATGCCCCTTTCCAGCATAGCTATGATCTTGAAGAACTAAAATACAGTGGCAGAAGTTGTTGCAGGCTTTTCTTCATTGAAAGCAAGGAGAATAAAAAAATTCAAAAAAGCCTACATAAGATATAGAGAAACTTCTAATGATCTGGACTGAAGACTTACAGCAGTGAATTCTCAGCACCCTAATGACCATAGTCATAGAAAACTATGCAATGTGGAAGGGAAAGACAGGACCTAACTATGATGCTGAATTTATTGGATAGTTGAAACAACTCAAGAATCATCAGTGACGTAAACTGAAAAAAAAAACCTGGAAATTCTAGTTAAGCTGGTGTGGAAGACATTTGCAAGAACAAATCTTTAATATGGATGAAAATTCCTTATTCTGGAAATGAATACTGAAAAGATTTTCACCTGTAACACCAAGTCAATGTCAGGTTTTAAGGATTTAATGATGGGGTAGGGTCTTCCTTGCTAGAAAAGTTATAGGTTACAAATGAAAACCTTTTGTCACTGGCACAGTGGTGAACAAAGCCTGCAAACATCGCTATGCATGTGGCATCAGTGTACTACAGAAGCAACGAGAAGTCAGAGATGACCAATTGCTAGTCCAAGATGCCCTCCTGCATTGCTATGCCAGCAAAATGGAAAAAGTACTATTTGGAGAATAGCATACCCTTGGACGTTCTCACAACAAAATCACTGAACAGTGTGTTTCTCAGAATGCAAGTTGTATTCTGATTATTAAGTGATGCATGACAATACCTCATTTCTTTTTATGGTTGAATAATATTCTATTGTGTAGATGTACCATCTATCGTTTACCCATTCATCATTTGAGTTATTTCCAGTATCAGGCTGTAATAAGTAATGTGCCACAAACATTCCTGAACAAATCAGTTCTCTTGGGTGCATGCTTAGAAATTGCTGAGTCGTGTGGTTATTTTGTCTAATTTTTTTTTAGAAACTGTTTTACACACTGATTGTACTTGTTGTACAGAAATGAGGGAGGGTTCCAGTTTCTCTGCATCACCACCAATTCACATTATTCTTTCTTTTTTAATATAGCCATCCTAGTGATTGTGTATAGTGGTTCTTATGTAGTTTTAATTCATAGTACCCTAAAGAATAATGACGACACCTTTTCATTTGCTTATTGAACATTTATATAATAACTTCTTTGAAGAAATGTGCCCTCGAATTCCTTGTCCAGGGAATCCAGGGAGTTGGTGGAAGAGCAAATATACCAGGTGTACCTCATCCATATGCTCACAATTAAACTGCAGCAGAACAAACTTAATAACTACAGAAAGAAAAAGAACAACTACAATACAGGAGTAATGGTCTGGCAGAAATGAGTAGGAAAAATTTTACATGTTTTCAGTAGTACCAGGACAGCACATCCCATGAGTAGAGTGGGGTGATTGCTATAGGGAACCCCCTTATAGTGTTTCCAATGGTTCCTGACATCTAGGTCTCTGGAGACACTGCACTACACTGGATAAGAGGATGCAGAGTTGGCATCCAGGACAAAGGGTTCTCTATCACAGAACTAGAAGGGCAGAAGTACAGAGTGAGGACTATTGACTTGCAGCTGAGAATAGCTGGTCCACAAACCTGTGGGAATTAACTAAGGAGGTAAAAGGCTGATACAACAAGAATTGCAAAACTTTGTTGGAGGATTTAGATAGTGACAAAGAAATGAAAGGACATTTCATGTTTGTGGATGGGAAGAATCAATATAAACAAAAGTACCATTCTGTCTAAAATGATACATGAATTGAATGTAATCCCCATCAAAATACCAACAATATTTTTCAAAGAAACTAAAGAAGAAATATTGAAAGAACCTAAAAATAACACTAATATAGAGAAAAAGGAAGAATAATAGGATAAGTACATAGCCTGTGTAAGGTAGCTGCAAGGAAGGAACTTGGCAGGAAGGAAGGAACTCTCACTGCTCAGGGCACCTGCTGCCTCTAGAATGGTTGATGCAAAACAAATAATTGACTGGTGTATTTACTTTTCACTTTTTATTGTTGTAGGAAATCGGGAGTTTTGTATCAGAGCTTTTTATGCTCGTCCGTCATTAACCTCTATGACCAACACCTGTGGTACTGAACTCTCTCCATGATTGTACATACCTGAGTCCAATTGAGGGGGGAGAGAGAACACCTGTTCTCTCTCTCTCTCTCTCTCTCTCTCTCTCTCTCTCTCTTTTTTTTTTTTGAGACTAGGTCTCACTATTTTTACCCATGGAACCGCAGGCTCTTGTTGCCCGGGGTACCACAGACTCAAGCAATCCCCAGCCTCAGCTTTCCAGGTAGCTGGGATTACAGGCACACGCCACCACGCCCAGCTATTTTTTTGGAACTAGGTCTCGCTAAGGGCCCCAGGAGGGACTCGAACCGCGATCCCTAGCCCTGGCCACTTCATAGGCTGAAGCTTGCAGGCACGAGCCACCATGCCTGGCCTCTCATTCTTGTCTCTTTCCTTCCTTTCCTTTTTTTCTTCTCTCCTCGCTCCTCTCTTTTTACATGCCCTCTCTTCCTGCTGCCCATTTTCTCTCACAGTTTTTCCAAACTCTGCACACCAGGATATTTTAGTGCCAATACAATTATTAACTGAATCACTACCCTGTATCAGTGTCACCCTGGAGGAGGGGTAATTCAGAGGAGAAAGAGACTGTTTATTTACTGGCTGTTTTTTCCCCTGTTCATTATTAAAAACTCTGTGATGATAATGCTCAGGGCTCCAACATTCTTCTGTGGCTGACAGAACCAATGATGAACCTACCCACACTGGAATGGTTGCAAAACAGTTCTAAGAGTGAAAGTCCTCTTCAGATTTCTTTTGGCTAGTGAAAAACGGCAGTAGAGTAGGTCTTTTATAAAAATGAAGTGGGATAACAGAAACTTTAAAAAATAGGATATATCTGTGTACTTTTGAAAGATGACAACACTTAGGCATAAGACTGAAAGTTAACTTTGCCAAGAACTGAATAGTTGTACTGTGTTTGTTAAAGTGAGCAAATAGAATCCCATAATTAATTTACAACTGGTTGTAACTGTCAATAATGAAAATAGTGTCCAAAAAGGCATAAGTGAGTGATGATGTTATTGGCAAAATTATCATAGAGAGGTAAAATAGGTAGACAGATTTAATTATTTTCCTTACAACCAAAAGCTTCAATTACCACATTAAAAGTCTAAATGCAGAATTCTACATGTGAAGCTTTAATTTCAGGCCTGGAGCAGATGTGAAGTGAAAGTTACCACACCATTCTAGTCCTTGGATGTCAGTGTACTGTCCTTCCCCTTCCACCCTGTAACAGGGAAGAATAAATTTTTTAAAAGGACAAGAAAAAGTCAAAAGAAGCTGATAACAAAACTAGGGCAAGCAGCTGGGGAAAGGGACTGGGGAAGGGGGAGGGAGAAATCAGAGAAGGGATGAGCACAATAAAATCAAGAGGAGGGTTCACGGGGGAGAGCCCCGTGAAATGTAGTGATGTAATATAATTACACAAACGCACACACACAAAAGCATAAATATGTAAACAACAAAATGATAAAAAACATTAAAAAATAAAAATAGTTTGTTCATTAACCAAGATAAAGAATTTGTAGTCTAGACATAAGACTATCTAGCCTATTATGTACTATGTCTGAAGATTTATAGCTTTCCATTTTCAAATTTTGATTTAAAATCTGGCATCCTGGTTTCATATTCCACCAAAAATTTACTATTTCAAATAAACACTGTCAATATACAAATTTTGGTGTCCAAGATTTTAGGATCACATGTGTTCAATTTATCCAAAACCAAAATAATTTAAAAAAATAAGTAGTTTATATTCATGTAATTTTTTCATTTGTTTATTTAATAAATAAACATTGACCATCAACTGTGTTTGAGGTGCTGTGTTCTGGTGTTTTCTTAGACTTTGGGAAAGAGTAAAGTTGCATTTCATGTATATAAATGAATCTTTGTCCCTTTGGCCATTATTCTCCCTTTATTAACATTAGTGGGGAAAAAAGTGTTATCACAGAAGGAGTAAAAATAGATGAACACTCTGCTGTTCTCAGAGTATATTCACAGCAATCACCTCATTTCAATTATGTTGTATTTTCCATTCTGTAACTAATAAAGGGGTCTTTATAAGTGAAAGTGAGCCTTTGGATGACAAGACATATATTCAGTGTGATGATTAAACTTGTAAAGCTGTGCTCATGCTTCATTTCATTTCCATTTTTCCAAGACAAACTCATGATTTACAGCAACATGGATGGAACCAGAAGGGATTATGCTGGCTGAAATTAGTCAGAAGGAAAAAGATAAATAGCAGATGGTCTCCTATATGTGGAGGATAGAGAAGCAAAAATTTAAAAAAAAAATTTAATTATAAAACTTAAAATAAAATCATTTCCATTTTTCAAAGAACATATGATCAGAATGGACAATGGTGAATATATTCTACAGTTTGAAAATTAATTGATTTTGCTTATATTAAAAAAATTAGCCTAGTAAAAATGTTCACACATATCAGGTAAAAGTAAAATAAACAGCTATAAAATTATTCCTAATGCTGCTTTTTAAAAAAGTTTATGAAGCTATTTCAAGTCAAAGGGATTTGGGGTCTAAATTTTCTCACTAATTGTGATGAGTTTTCTATTTCCAAGCTGACTATAAAAAATTCTATAGGAACAGAGTAACCTAAAGGAAATGAAAAATCTAGTAGATAATCAATGAGAATGATACTTTATTTTAGAGGTTAGTGATCATCTTAGCCTCTCATATTTTTTGCCAAAATATAATGCAAAGTTTCTTCTTTTCTTTACTTTTTTTTTTTGAGACTAGGTCTCACTATTTTTGCCCGTGGTACCTCGGACTCAAGTGATCCCCAACCTCAGCTTCCCAGGTAGCTAGGATAACAGGTGCGCGCCACCACGCCCAGCTATTTTTTTGCCACTAGGTCTTGCTGTGTTGCCCCGGGCGGAATTCGAACCACGATCCCCAGATCCTGCCACAACTGCATAAGCAGTCGTTTACAGGCACGCACCACCGTGTCTGGCTTAAACCCAAAAATTCTTTTGTTTTTTTTTGAGACTAGGTCTCACTATTTTTGCCCGAGGAACCACAGGCTCTCGTTGCACGGGGTACCACAGACTCAAGCAATCCCCAGCCTCAGCTTCCCAGGTAGCAGGGATTACAGGCGCACGCCACCACGCCCAGCTATTTTTTTGCCACTAGGGCTCACTACAGGCTCCAGGCAGGACTCGAACCGCGATCCCTAGCCCCGGCCGCTTCATAGGCTGAAGCTTACAGGCACGAACCACCATGCCCAGCCAAACCCAAAAATTCTTATAAAATACTTTGACTAAACATTACTTAAAATGTAAACATAATTATTATTATGTAATTTATGCCTAAAAAGAATCTTTTAGAATTACAATGACATTTTTTTCATTGTACTTACCTGTTTTCATTGAAATTTCCAGTGTACTTTGCCCCAGTTGGGAACGTATATGTCCCCAATCCATGAAACATATTGTCCTTAAATTGTCCTTCATATACTGCTCCTGAAAAATGTTCAAGTCTTCCATAGCCATTCATCTGTTTGTAACAAAAGAAATGACCTCAGTAACTAGTCATCAGTTTCCCTACCACATTTAAAAAATGTACATCTATGTCTATCATATACTTAAGTATGACTTTCGCTATCATTGCATAACCTTTATGTCCATAAAAATAGGACATTATTAAGACTGTCCTTACATAGCTCTCTATGAAGGCCACCAAGTTAAAAGTTCCTGATCTGGGGCATTTGAACATTGAAGGAGTCCATGGATGAGTTGAGGTCCTTGAGATAACTTGAAAATATCAAAACACTTAAAGGGCAATTAGTTTAGTTAGACCAGAAGACAGTATACAAACATTATTAAAGAACAAAAGTTTGTATTCAAGTAGATTTGGGGAAGCTTTTTGTTTCATTACTTACTGGTTGGACAACAACTTGAGTCTTATTTTCTTCTTATGGTTGCTGTAGGGGTTATATGAGAAAATTGTATAATGGGCTTAGCTCCACTCAATGAATAGGTGATGAGAGAGATGATAATGATGACTATCTCTCTGCATGTGCTTAATATTACTAATATGCTTATACATGTTAAATATAATCATGTTATGAGCCGGACAAGGTGGTGTGTGCCTATAAGCTTCAGCCTATGAAGCAGTTGGGGCTAGGGATAGGGGTTTGAGTCCCGCTTGGGGCAACATAGCAAGACCTAGTCCCAAAAAAATAGCTGGGCCTGGTGGTGCATGCCTTTAGTCTCAGCTACCTGGGAAGCTGAGGCTGGGGATTGCTTGAATCTGTGGTACCACTGGCAATGTGAGCCTGCGCTTCCATGGGCAGAAAAAAAAAAAAAAATATATATATATATATTTAGTTATTATTGTATAGTCTGCTTGTACACTTTTTTAATTAATGGTGAAGTGCCTGGAATTATTTAATCAACAGGGTTTCTTACTGTTAGTATTCAAAACAACAATACCTTGTCATCTTTCCAGTTTCCTCTGTAGACAATCCCATTAGGAGTGGTATGAATACCTACTCCATTTCTCTCAAATATTCCAGAAGATGTTCTTGTACAGTCACCATCTAAATAAGAGAGATGCTGGATGATAAGGTGATGGGAGAACCTCAGGGTAGACAATGATGTAACATATATATATATGTGTGTGTGTGTGTGCAATCAAAAAAAAAAGCAAAACTGAAACCTAGAAATAGGAATGTAGAATTGAGGTCACCAGAGGGTAATGGGGAGATAGCTAACAAAGGGGCAAGGAGTCCCAATTGGCTTTGTTGGAGAACTGTGGATATCTTAGTGGTTATGTGGTATGGTAACAGACATATGAGGAAGTGTGAACTTATACCTCTCAATTATATGAGTATGGTAAAACCAATGTTATATCAATAAAAAAACAAATCTGATATTAATATAAAAAGAAAAAATTTCTGAATTCATATTTGTTACATAACTTTTATCTTGGTTCTCAGCTGTTAAGTATCAACATATGTATAATGCTATAAAGAGAAGACTGTCCTTAATTTTAATGAGCCTAAAATATACTGTGCATATGAAAATAATAAACTTATGATTAAAAATGCAATACATAAATAAGAGAGATGCTGAAAATTATAAGCAGGAATCCTGTTTGTCTGTTCAAGCCTAATCACAACCACCCCTCTCTGGGTCACTCTGGCTCCACAGTACTAAAACCAGTAAGACCCTGGATGAGGACCTCCATCTATAAGCACTGAGAATCAAGGGCCAGGAATTGACAGATTCCATAGTTTTCTGAGGCATACTATCTAGATTGAAGCTTAGAGTTTAGATCTAAAAATCTATTAGTTCAGCTATTAGTAGTTCTGTTACTTAAATTACATTAATATCCCAAATGGTAGTTTAAAAAAAAAAAGTGTTACAGTCTCATTCTTTACTCTTAAGCAATTTAATTTTAGTCTACATAGAAAAAATTATTGAAATGTATGCTTACCATACGTGTCTCCATTTGGAAATATAAAGTTTATCTTATATACTTCTGTGGCTGTTTTAAGAGATTTAAGAAAAATCACATAAGCAAGTATTTTTACATCATATAACAAATGTGCTTTAAGAGCTAACCAAATAGAATCACTTCTTGTCATCACAAGCATATTATGATTATTTGGTATTTCCACTGTTTAGCATAGGGTCCTTAGGAAATAAATAATTTTGCCTAAACAGTTTATTTTTATTTATTAAGATAGTTTTATTAATATACTTCACATAACACAAAACTTTCCTTAAGCATATGATTCAGCTTCTTTTAGCATTTCAGTCATGCAACTATTACTTTTTTTTTTTTTTTGGAGACTAGTTCTCACTATTTTTGCCCGTGGAACCGCAGGCTAACGTTGCCCGGAGTACCACAGACTCAAGCAATCCCCAGCCTCAGCTTCCCAGGTAGCTGGGATTACAGGAGTGCACCACCACGCCCAGCTATTTTTTGGGACTAGGTCTAGCTACGGGCCCCACGCAGGACTCGAACCGCAATCTCTGGCCCCCGCTGCTTCATAGGTTGAAGCTTATAGGCACGAGCCACCGTGCCCGGTGCAACTATTACCTTAATCTAGTATTTTAGAAAATTTTAACAATCTTCCCCAAAGAAACCCTCTACTCATTAGCAACTATGCTCCACTTTCCTAATTTCATGGACTTTCCCATCCCATGTGAACCCCAGTCCCTGACAATCAACAATCTATTTTGTCTCTATAGATTTGTCTATTCCAGGAATTTCGTATAAATGCAATAATCATATAATATATGGTCCGATGTGACTGCCTTCTTTTACTTGGCATTTTTTTCATGGTTCATCCATGCTGTCACACGTATTAGTATTCCATTTCTTTTTTCCCACAGAAATAATATTTTTTGCTTGTTCATAGCTGATGGATTGTTTTCCAGTTGGATTGTTATGAGTAACACTACATCGGACATTTACATATAAGTTTTCAGATGGAATGTTCTCATTTCTCTCGGGTAGCAACCATGGTCTACGATTGCTTCACAGAGGTAAAACAGAGCAAGGAATTTCTAATTTGACAGTAGGAAAAAATGGAAAATACAGACAGTGAGGAGGGCTTAAGTTGCAGGGCAGTGTCACAGTATAAGACTGGAGATGGAGACCAAATGAAAATGAAAAAAAAAAAAAAAAGGATCACCTGAGCAAAACCTGTCTGATCTCCCCTCACCCCAGATTACTCTAAGGAATTCCAATATGACTCTGGGCTTAGTCTTTCAATAGCATTTAGGGTCCTATTAAAATAACTTGGGCTGAAGCTGGGCTCGGTGGCATGTGCCTGTAAGCTTCATCCTACAAAGCGGCTGGGGCTAGGGATCGCGGCCCGAGTCCCGCTTGGGGCAACACAGGGAGACCTAGTTCCAAAAAATAGCTGGGCGTGGTGGCGTGTGCCTGTAATCCCAGCTACCTGGGAAGCTGAGGCTGGGGGTTTGCTGGAGTCTGTGGTACCCCGCGCAACGTGAGCTTGCGGTTCCACGGGCAAAAATAGCCAGACCTAGTCTCAAAATAATAATAATAATAATAATAATAATAATAATAATAATAATAATAATAATAATAATAATAATAATAATAATAATAATAATAATAATAATAATATTGGGCCGAAATCACCTGTGGCAACCCCACTCCTCCAAATCAGAGATCACGGATTAGCCAAATCTCTCTTCTCACCGAATGTTTAGTGATTGAATGGTACTTGGCAAGTGACTTAAATGCTAAGATCAATCATACAAGAAGCCGAACGACTTTCCACGGTTTCAAATACGACATTTTGTACTGTTGGAACTAGAGAGAACCTAAGGGCTAAGCGATCGGCACGTAAAGTGTCGCGATGGCGAAACAAGGGCCCACAGAAAACCAGAATCCAGACATCCTGATTCCCAGAGCTGGGGGCTCTCTGCCGCCGCTCCTCACCCGCAGTGTAGACCTCAGGAAGTAAGTCACTTACAGAGTTAACAGGGGCCGAGCCCTGGCTCGGTGCGAATTCTAGGACTTAGGACGCCCTTCCTCTCCCGGGACTTTGGGAGAGAGGCACCCACCTGCTAAAGAGGTGTCCGCAAGGTTTTCCTGACTCTGCAATTGCTCGGAGGCCGCCAGCTCCGCGGCCGGGTGAGCCGCAAGGAGCTCAGCGCCCAAAGCGACCAGGTTGCTGGGGCGACCAGGCACCTCTCACCCGGAAGCGAATATGCGAGCGGCCGAGGCCCAGCCAATCGGAAGGCGTCAAGGCTGTGCAGCTGCGGCGGGGCCGCGGCGCAGCGGCTCCAGGTGAGATCCGGCGAGGTGGCTGAGCCCAGGCCTGACGCCCCAGCCCGCGGCGCCCCCTCTATACAGCCGCCCCGGGAAGCGGCGTCGCGAGCCCGGCACAGCCTCCTTTTCGCCGACAAGGGATGTGTGTCCATGTGCGCGGTCTGCCCGTCGCCCTGATTGTCAGACAGACCCGTCTGTCGCCCCTGTCTGCCGTGGGACGCAGCCAGTCCGCCTGGGGCCGGTGAGTCGGGACCAGTAGGAGCCCGGTTCTTGGAACCCGGCAGTCCGGGGGCGAGCGCGGAGGTTGTTCATACTCAGGCCGGCGGCGCCCGAGCTGAATTCAAGCTCAGATCCGGGTAAAGGGTTGAATTGAAGGGATTTAGGCTTCGTTTCCTGTCTCTGTCTCCATCTTGAACTGATGGGTAATGGGTGGAGGGGGATGATGTGAGTTGAGCCAAAGGTCCCAGGATGAGGTATCTGCACGGAGGTGGATTTACAGTCAGTCAGATTTGCCTGGGAGGGGAGTGGTGTCCGGTCAATTTTCAGTGCCCAGTTCCTGGGAACCAATTTTGGAGGTGAAACAAAGGGTATTCTTCACGCCAAACTCAGGACTCTGTGTCCACGGTAATTGTACTTGGAATCCACCCAGGCAAAGAATAAGGGGATAGTGTATCCATGTGGATTATATAATGAATTCCCTTTCACGGGGAAACACCTGGGGAGGGTCGTATTGGATTCAATCAACAAGTCTTCATTCAAAATTTTGAGAACAGATCTCAGATCAGATTGTAAAGGTGAGATTTTCTGGGTTGGTGTGAGGAAAGTTGTTGATTGCTCTTTGGGCAAGCTAGCTGTGAATTGCTGTCATTGACCAGCTACTCTTAAGGAGCACAGTATCTCCTTACTTTCTTCTTAATATTTCTTACTACAAAGACAGCAGGGCTAGTGGTTTTTTGAGATGAAGCTCTGATTTTTCTGTCTTGTTTAAAAAAAAATCCCCCTTCACTGCTCCCCCCTTTTTTTCTTTAATTTTAGAAATAATAGGTAATTTTTAGCTGGCCGCGGTGGCGCGTGGCTTTGATCCCAAGCCTAGGACGGGAGGCTGAGACTGGGGATCGAGACCCGCCCGGGGCAACATAGTGAGACTTAGTCTCAAAATATAGCAGGGTGTGGTGATGCGCACCTGTAATCCCAGCTATCTGGGAGGCTGAGTCTGGGGATCTCTTGAGTCCGTGGTACGCCAGGCAAGAAGGGTCTGCAGTTCCCCAGGCAACATAGTGAGACCTAGCCTTAAAAAAAAAAAAAAAGAAAGAAAGAATATGTAATTTTTAATGCACAATCTTCCAGAATTCAGTTTCTCCCATTATTTTAGTCTCTTGATAGGTGCTTTCTGACCTTATGTTTTCCTGAGTCTGTATGTATGTATATATGTGTAGTTGTATCACTTTTTACAAAAGGACTTGGTTGAACTTCTTATTATCTTATCCTAGAGGATTTAGAATTCAAGGGAAGTTATAGCAAAGGGGTTTAAGTTGAAATGGAAGAATATTAATCTTTTTAAAAATTTTCTATATTTTGTGATATTTTGACTTACTGCAGTCCTAGCCGGCCATGAAGAAACTGCTCTTCCCAGGCCTCAAGTAAACTCACCTGTGAACATGCCTTTCATATGCGGACCAATATATCCCACACTGGTATCCCCAGCCACTTCCTCATGTCTTTCTCATGCACCAAACCAGTATTTCCCTACAACCAGGAAGCAGGCAATTAGGGATAAACCCCTATAACCCAAAGCCTGCTACTGGCCAGTCAGTACTCACACTGCCCTGTCTTGGCTTTCTCTGCTTTTCTGCTGAAATCCCAACAAAAACTGACTTTACCCCTTTTCACTTTTTCTGCCTCCTGACTGACTGTGGTGGGTGCTTCTCCCTTCAGCCTAGCATGCCATGCCATCATGTTCTGTTCTAGGGGAACAACTCAAACTAACCTTTTCTTCCAGCGGCTTTGACCTCCTGATAGCATCATTCAGTCATCTTTATAAATTAAAACCTATCTTTAAACTCTGAATTGAAGATATAAGGAGGGGTGTGTGTGTGTGTGTGTGTGTGTGTGTACATGCATGCATAGGTGCAGCTATGAAGGAGATAATGGTGGGAAAATTTTCAGCTTTGTACTGAAAGCAATTGCTTCAAACCCTGGCTCCAGATTTTGCTTCTATAGTTGGTGATTTTAGAAAAGTCATATAATTTATATGTGTCCTAGTTGTCTCCTCTATGAAATACAGAAAATAATATGTACCTTGACCTTGCAAGATTTGGGGGGGATTAAATGAATAATGTTATCTTTCCATTCACTGCAAACTTATATATTCAGCACCTTCTGCATCTTCATTTCAGTATCTAATAGGCATCTCAGATGTAACATCCAGTCTGAATTCATGAACACCCCCAAATATTTTCTTATCTAGTATCCCCATCCTACACACACACAGCACCTCTCTTCACCCATTAACCTAGGCCAAAAAAACCTCAATGTAATATTGCACACTTTTTCTTATAACTTTGATCTAACTAACCTTTAAATTACATTAAAAATCTTCCCACTCTCGTCCAAGTCTTTTTTTTTTTAATGTACTAAACAATTGTAGTAGTTTCCCAAATGACTTTTCAGTTTCTCCTTACCTACTACACTCTTTATTCTTCACATAGAACTTAGAGTAATTGTTTTAAAATAGAATATCAGACTTTTACCCCACCTCTCTCGTAATTTCCTATCATAGTTAGAATAAAATGCAAAGTCCTTCGCAGGGCCTACATGATCTCTATTCTTCATATCCTCTCATTTCACTACCAGCCTTCTACAGTTGTCTTTTCACTCAACCCAATGCATTGAGGATATGCTAGATTCAACCCATTGTATCTATTATTACTTCTGCTCTTTTCATAAATGTTTCTTGGCTTGTTGTCACATGTTGTTCAGGAGTGACCTCAAACATGATCCTAGAGAGGTCTTACTTGACCACTGTATCTAAAGTAACTCTCCTCAAGACTGGGCATGGTGGTGCATGCCTGTATGTGGCAGCCTAGGAAGCCACAGCCAGGACCAGGAATCGCGGTTGGAGTCCACCAGGGGCACATAGCGAGACCTAGTCCCCCCCAAAATAGTTGGGTGTGGTGGTGCACGCCTGTAATCCCAGCTACCTGGGAAGCTGAAACTGGGGATTGCTTGAGTTTGTGGTACTCCAAGCAATGTGAGCCTGAGGTTCCATGGGCAAAATAGTGAGACCTAGTCTCAAAAAGATAAAAAATAAAAAAATAAAAATAAATAAATAAACTAACTCTCCTGGGGTTTTCCTTTTCCTTCTTAGTGCTTAAGATACTGTGTTCCAGGCCAGGCTTGGTGGTGCATGCCTGTAAGCGGCAACCTAGGAAGCCGCAGCTGGGGCCTGGGATCACGGTTTGTGTCCCACTGGGGGCACGTAGCTAGACCTAGTCCCAAAACAATAGCTGGGTGTGATGGTGCGGGCCTATAATCCCAGCTACCTGGGAAGCTGAGGCTGGGGATTGCTCGAGTCTGTGGCACCCCGAGCAACATGAACCTGTGGTTCCACAGGCAAAAATAGCAAAACCTAGTCTCAAAAAAAATGATACTATGTTCCCCTTATTTATTTATTGTCTATTTTACTCTCTTGGAGGTAAGCTTTGTAAGGCAGGAATTTTGTGTTCTTCGTTGTTATATCCCTAGGAGCTGGCACATAAGAAGCATTTACTAAGTATTTATGGCATGAATAAATTAAATTAATGAATCTCCAGTCTCACATAAGTAATTTATTTAACCATCATTCACTCCACTAATACATACTGAATTCCTACTATATGCCAGATACTGTGTTGAGGACAGCTTGATGATCAATATAGACACACAGTTTTCAAAGAGTTTTCTGTGAGGATAGGATAGGAGACAAACATAGACACTCAGTGTGTAATATATATTATATAAATACACATATGTATGTAGTTGTGAAGGATTTTAAAGAAGTGGCTACCTAAGAGACTTCGTTTAATTTCACATACTTGTAAGTTTCCCAAATATTTTCCAGCTTTGGATTTCTAATTTCACTGTACAATGGTTACAAAACATACTTTGTATTATTTTTATCTTTTTCACTTGAGGTTTGGCCTGGAAAATTTTCCACAAGCATATGAGAAGAATACATATTCTGTTATTGTTAGGTGAGTGTCCTATAGAAACCTCTTAGGTCTACTTGGTTTATAGTGTTTTTCAAATATTCAGTTTTCCCTATTGATATTTTATCTAGTGTTCCACTGTTGAGAGCGGAGCACAGGGTACAAAGAAAGGATGAACAAAAGAGATTGCTGAGCCGATAAGGATCGGCTGGAGGCAATGAACCAGATGATGCTTTATTAAACAAAGGAAGGGGTATATGTAGAGAACAGAGCACAATTTATGATGAATTTTAAAGGAAGGCAAAATGGCGAGGAAGGCAAAATAAAACTAGTTAACAGGTTAACTACTGGTTTCTGTGAGGTAATTGGGGCCGGGGGATCACTCACAAATTGATTTCTATCTCTTTAAGGAATGTTTTTTTAGGTAAACATTGGAGGGATGGCACTTATCACTCTTTAGAGGTTTTCATGTCCATCCTCTCTCCAGTTTTTCAGGGCTAGATAAGGTAGTAAAATGAGGTATTCCTCATTTCACAGCATGAGTCCAGTCTGGTCTGTGATAGCATCCGGCATTCCACTGTTACTGAAAATGTGGTATTGAATGCTTCTGAGGCTTCTGTTGCTGAATTGACTTTCTCCCTTCACTGCTATCAGTTGTTAAAAGCTCTGTATTTTGGTACTGTCATTAAGTGCATATACAGTAGTCTCTCCTTATCTTCAGTTTTACTTTTCTGTGTTTTCAGTCAACTGTGTTGTAAAAATTGTACATATAATATTGAGAGATATTTATAATTATCTTACTGTTAATCGTTTACTGCTAATCTCATACTCTTTTTAAAGTTTAATTTATAATTTATAAGTTTAATTTAATTATACATCTATTTATAAGTTTAATTTAATTATACATCTATTATCATAGATGTTTTGTATAGGGGAAAGTATAGTATGTGTACAGGGTTTTGGTTCTTTTTTCAGTTCTAGGCTACCCCTCAGGATCTTGGAATGTATGTCCTACAGTATATTTAAAATTGTTACTTTTCCTGATGTATGGATCCTTTTATTATTTTGAAATATTCTTCTTTATCTCTAAGTCACTTTTACGTATTTTTTTTTTTTTTTTAAAGATACTAGGTCTCACTGCATCACCAAGAGTAGTCCCGAACCCACGGACCTGGCAACCCAGGTAGCTGGGATTACAAGTACATGCCACTATGCCTGGCTATTTTTTTTTTTTTTTTTTTTTTGAGACTAGGTCTCACTATGTTGCCCTGGGTAGTCTCAAATCTATGGACTCAAGTGATCCCTAACCTTAGCCTCCTAGGTAGCTGTGATTACAGGCACGCACCACCACTCTAGCTTAAGTCACATTTTTTGCTTTCAGTAGATGCTGATAGTAGCATAGCCACTCAGCTTCTTCTGATTTATATTTACATAATTTATCTATTTTCATCTTTTTATTTTTCTTTCATTTGTATTTCTTGCTTTTTTTTTTTTTTTTTTTTTTAAACTGGGTCTTGCTGTTTTTGCCCATGGAACCGCAGGCTCTTGTTGCCCAGGGTACCACAGACTCAAGCAATCCCCAGCCTCAGCTTCCCAGGTAGCTGGGATTACAGGCATGCGTCACCACACCCAGCTATTTTTTGGAACTAGGTCTCACTACGGGCCCCAGGCGGAACTCGAACCGCGATCCCTAGCCCCTGCCGCTTCATAGGCTGAAGCTTACAAGCACGAGCCACCGTGCCCCTCTCTTGGTATTTTTAAAAATTTGTCTGCTTTTTCTAGACTGCTCTAGGGACTATCTTATACATTTTAACTTATCAGAATAGGATTTGCTATAACCTAGCTAAATATAAGTTATATATAGAATTGTTTCTCCCATATTGCCATTTTCCTTTCCCTTTTCATATTATATTTATATTATAATGTAATTATATGTATATATATTAATCTACTAATGCAACAAACTCATCAAAATATTATGATTACTTTACTATCTCTAGTTCATTTTCTTAGCCCAGTACAATTATGCTCCCATCCACCTTTGCTATTATTGACAAATGCATTAATTACATCACTACGTTATAGGCCCAACATTACATCATACACATATTATTTAAAGCAATTGTTTTGTATATTAATTGTGACAAAAGATTAAAACAGCTTGGTACCGGTACAAAAACAAACAATCAGAACAATGGAACAGATTTGAGTGCCCTAACAACCACATTTCAACTAATCTTTGACAGAGGAGTGAAAAACTTACATTGGAACAAGGACAACCTCTTCAATAAATGGTGTTGGGAAAACTGAGCCAAGACATGCAAAAAAAATGAACCAAGAAGCCTCCTTAACACCTTGTACAAAAACCAATTCAAAATGGATAAAAGACTTGAATGTGGACTTGAGTCCTGCCCACCAGCAGGCAGCCACCTCAGGGCTTCCTGTGCACCCAGGTCCCTAGCCGTCCAAGCTCCCTTGCCAGCAGGGAGCAAAGGGGGTCAAGGTTCCTGGGTAAGCCCCATAAGCTGGGTGAGCCCTGGAAGGGGGAAGGGATGGGAGTTAGGGTGGCCCCACCCACCAGCGGGTAGCTGCTGCACAAGGTAGCCATCTGCAGCCCGGATCGGCGGAGCCATGTTGCCCTCTGCTCCTAGCCCAAGGGGAGCATGGGAGGGCACAGGCTCAGCAATCTGGACCCTGCCCCCCATGCAGGGAGGTACCCGCGCGGGGGAGCCCCTTCCATTTCGCTCTCACGCCAGCTAAACTTCAGAGGATCAAGAATGTGCACAGCACAAACCCCATTATAGAACGGGTGAGGAAAAATCCAGCCCACAAGCCTGAGCTGGATATAGCAAGACAACCGAGAGAACCAGTGCATGCGAGACAAGATAAACAACTGTAGAGAGACGAAGTTACCATGCGCACTTAGGTGCTCACCCAGCCAGGAAGACCCGGGACCTCATTTTGAAGATGCCTTCTTGGAGAGCAACACCCCTTCCCCACACTACGGGAAAGGAGAGGATGACCAAAGATGGGGTAATCGGCCCCACATCAAAACTGCAAACTGTAGCAGAGGAGATGATCTACAAAGGCCACTCACAGATGCCTGTATTCACAGAGAAACTTCTTCACTGATACTGGCTGGGGGCGAGATCCCCAACATCTGACACCAGAGTCATAAGGTAAAGCAGCAGAGCAGTGGAGATGGGATTGGAGAAGACGGCCTGCAGCAAGAAAACATGAACAGATCACAAATGAATACAGACTGGCCGCCAAACACAAACTTAAGACTGAAAACCTACCATCAAGGCTTGCTTGGTTCCAACAATACAGTCCCTCACCCAGTGAAAGGACACTGCCACAGGAAGGAAAGAGACTAATGGACTTAGTACAACTAGTAAACAACAAAGAATGGGGTATGAGAGAATGGAAGAGGCATCAGAGGGAGGAGAGAGGGGGAGGTATCCCAAAAACCACTTACAGAGGTTGTGATCTAAAGAACAAAATTAATAATATTAAAAAAAAAAAAAAGACTTGAATGTAAGACTGGAAGCCATACTATACATAGAGGAAAACTTGGGCAAAACCCTCCTTGAGTTACAATTCAGAAATCCGTTTCTGGATGAAGGAAAACATAAACAGTTGGGACTACATCAAACTAAAAAG